>CAUYQV010187824.1:0-21356 GCA_963574575.1 Galagoides demidoff
TGTGGTCCCAGCTACTTGGGAGGCGAAGGCAGGAGACTCGCTTGAGCCCAGGAGTTGGAGGTTGCTATGAGCTGTGATGCCATGGCACTCTACCCAGGGGGATAGCTTGAGGCTCCGTCTCAAAAAAAAAAAAAAGAAAAAAGAAAGAAATTATTCTGCATTGCAGTAATTTCACAGGGCAATTGAAGACAATCATGTATAATATATTTTGAATTTCAACACTGAATAAAGGATCACAAACATCTGGCTGTAATCTAGTGCTTCTGTTTATACTGGGGATAGATTTGCTGGTAGTAAAGACAATGGAAGAAAAAAAAAAAGTCTGGGCAGTAGCTCATGCCTGTAATCACAGCACTCTGAGAGGCAGAGGCAGGCAGATTGCCTGAGCTCACAGATGGAGAGCAGTCTGAGTCAGAGCAAGTCCTCATCTCTAAAAAGAGCCAGACGTTGGCTTGGCACCTGTAGCTCAAGCGGCTAAGGCACCAGCCATATATACCTGAGCTGGCAGGTTCAAATCCAGCCCAGGCCTGCCAAACAACAATGACAGCTACAACCAAAAAAAAAAAAAAAATAGGCAGGTGGTGTGGTGGTTGCCTATAGTCCCAGCTACTTGGAAGGCAAGAGAATAACTTAAGCCCAGGAGTTGGAGGTTGCTGTGAGCTGTGATGCCATGGCACAGGGCAACAGGTTAAGGTGCTGTTTCAAAAAAAAAAAAGAGCCAGGCATTGTGGTGGGCACCTATAGTCCCAGCTACTTGGTAGGCTGAGGCAAGAGAATCACGTGAGCCCAAGAGTCTGAGGTTGCTGTGAGCCATGATGCGATGGTACTCTACTGAGGGCGCCAAAGTGAGACTCCGTCTCCAAAAAAAATTAAAAAGACCATGGAAGAAAATGACAAATGACAAAGTTTAACAAAATGATAAAAGTTTCTCTAGGGTTTAATTTGCACTTCAATTATAATTTCTGTATATTCGACACCTAACTACATGCCATAGTGGTGTTTGTTTTTATTTCACAGAAATGCCACTTTGACTTCCTCAGGCATTCTCCATTGTGAAGTAGAACTTATTTCCTCCTTGTATTAGTTTCCTGGGGCTGTCATAACATTGCTATGAACTTAGCTTAAAATAACAGATATTTCTCCAAGCTCATACCTGTAATCCTAGCACTCTGGGAGGTCAAGGCAAGTGGATTGCCTGAACTCAGGAGCGGGAGACCAACCTGAGCAAAAGCAAGACCCCATCTCTACTAAAAATAGAAAAAGTAGCTGGATATTGTGGCAGATGACTGTAGTCCCAGCTCCTGGGGAGGCTGAAGTAGGAAGATCACTTGAGCCCAAGAGTTTGAGGTTGCTCTGAGCTATGACACCAAGGCACTCTACCCAGGGCAACAGAATAAGACTTTGTCCATAAATAAATAAATAACAGACATTTATTTTCTCACAGTTTTTGAAGCCAGAAGTCCAAAACCAATGCATTGGCAGCACCATGCTCCTTCCGCAGGATCCCAGAGAAACTCCTTCCTTCCCCTTCTAGCTTCTGCTGCTTCTGGTGTTGTTTGAGGGGAGGAGGGCCAAGGCCTCTAGGCAGCCCATATGCTCCATAAACACCAGGCACTCCAGAGGGCTGCAAAGAGCCAGGCTCTCAAGGGGGTGGGGCCCTTTATTGTATTCCTTCTGGGACATTAAAGGTAGTCCTCAGAAGTCTTACAATTAAAAAGCAGAAAAGAGGGGCGGTGCCTGTGGCTCAAAGGAGTAAGGTGCCAGCCCCATATACCAGAGGTGGCTGGTTCAAACCCAGCCTTGGCCAAAAACTGCAAAAAAAAAAAAAGGCAGAAAAGGGCGGCACCTATGGCTCAGTGAGTAGGGTTCCAGCCCCATGTACCGAGGTTGGCGGGTTCAAACCCTGCCCTGGCCAAACTGCAACAAAAAATAGCCAGGCGTTGTGGCAGGCACCTGTGGTCCCAGCTACTCGGGAGGCTGAGACAAGAGAATCACCTGGGCCGAGTAGTTGGAGGTTCCTGTGAGCTGTGATGCCATAGCACTCTACCAGGGGTGACAAAGTGAGACTCTGTCTCTAAAAAAAAGCAGAAAAGAGATGGGAAAGGAGCAAAGACACCGGCTGTCCTGGTTTAATCCTGCCACTAGGGGCTAAAGTCCCCACCTTCCACCACCAAGCCAAGCAAGGCAGGAGGGTTGTCTTCAAAGGGGAGGAAGAGAGGCTGCTGCAGGGGTTTCCTTTAATTTGGGCCTCTCCTTATAGCTCCCCTGTTTGTAAATGTGCCCAAGAAATGCCATGACCGGCTGCCGCTGAGCTCAGCTGTCCCTAGCCATGTCCTCCCTCATGGATACAAGGGTCTCAGGATGACCCCAAACCCTCAGTGGTTACCTGCTGTCCACAGATATACCCAAAGGGCCAGAGACCCACCCTGACTCCAGGACTTCAGGGGCAAGTGCTCTCCCCTCTGGGCCTCCTTCTGTCACCTCTGAAGGAAGGCACTGCTCTGGACATTTGGTGCCTTAATTTCTAAAAATCTCTAACAGAATCTCTAACAGAGACTGGGGATATCTGGGCACTTTCTCATTTGAAGATTTTTTTGTTCAGTTCTCATAACTTCTAGGTGCCAAAGAGAGGTCAAGAGAGAGACTTGCAGATGCTGCCAAGTCAGCCAGTTGTGTCATGTGGCTGGGGGGGCCTCCTGGGAGCCCTCCTGACATCTCCAAGCACCTTGGGGAGACTTGCTGGACAGGCACATGCTTTGGTGTCATTTGTAACATTTCTCACTTCCTTCCTCTGCATTTCTTTTCAGGAAAACAAATCTCTTTCAACCAGCGCTGATAAGTGAAGTCTACACCAGGCACCAATAAAGCAAATGAAGTTAAGGGTTATGATAAGTACACAAAGTCAGAAAGAACCCGCCAGCAACTCTGCCAAGAGAGAAACAGTATAACATTTTATTACTTACAAACTTTTTCTTAAATAAGTGTGTATACTTCATTCCTTACTGCACCGTTTCCTTGTGGGTCTGTTGAGCTGTGTCGGCCACATCAACACAACCAGAGAGATCTTTGGCATTGACTTCTCTTAGCTTCGTAAGTTATAGAACATCTTGTAAAAAAATGTAGATTTACAGAAAATATGCATATAAATCATTTACCAAACCCCATGTGTAGTACATAATGTAGCAAATACTTTACCAAACCATTTTATACACAAACTGGGCAGGCCTGTTGCAGCATTGTACAGTTAGGTGCTTAAACATTAAAAAGATTGTTCACAAAAAGACCTGTCTTGTAATATCAGTGACTCTAAATTATCTCAGTATCATTACTTCTTGAATCCCCTTGAATTTATGCTTATCACTTGCATAAAAGCAGGTTTTTTTTTTTTTTTTTTGAGACAGAGTCTCACTTTGTCACCCTCAGTGACAGTATCATTGGCGTCTTAGCTCACAGCAACCTCATTTGGCTTAAGCAATTCTCTTGACTCAGCCTGCCACAACACCTGGCTAATTTTACAGATGAGGTCTTGCTCTGGCTCAGCCTGATCTCGAACCTGTGAGTTCAGGCAATCCACCTGCCTCGGCCTCCCAAGGGCTGGGATTACAGGCGTGAGCCACTGTGCCAGGCCTAAAAGCAATTATTTTAAAGAAAGTGTTGCAGTGCAATCATGACATAAGTAGCATTCAACATTCCATATTATCAGGAGTGCACAGAGCACTCATTTTCCCCTTATACACACTCATCTGAAACACAGACTCCATACACGTCCATATAGAAGTCCACAGTCAAACTAAATTGTATGTTCTCACTGCAGGAAGTGGCACAGGCATCCCCCAGCAGCTCTGTCACCAGGAGAAAGCGAGACATGCTTCCTGGATCTAGGCCGCGTCAGCATCCTCCAGGCATGACTACTCAGAGTTGCTCCTGGACAGAGTCCAGTGTGTCAATTTTTAGTGGCTTCCTTAAGAAATTTTGCAGCCGTTTCTGGTGCAGTTTTTGGGAGGGCTTTGGGATGGGCGGACAACCTTCACCTTGCGGAAACTGCTCCTCTTGTGAATGGTACTGACAGCCAGAGAGTAGGAGCGGCCATGCATCATCCTGGCATTCAGGCCGCTGGCCATGGAGAAGGACTTGAGGTGGCTTCGCAAGGCCATCGGCAGTGGGAGCTTGTCCACCAGGTGCACAGGTGTGCAGGACACTACCACACGGCAGCACAGGTCTTGCAGGCTCAGCACTTAGGAAGGACAGACCAGGCTTAGAGGAAGGGGTCTAAGCCCCTGGGGACTGTGGGGGCTATCCCAGGTGGCACCCTCACCTTCCCTCCCTGTAGGGATGCTGGGGACACCTGCATGACTCCACCTCTGCCCAAGGGCAGGTTTCAGAAATTCCTGTCATCAGCTTTCTGACAAAGCTGTCATTTCAGAAATGTGTGTTTTTTTATTTTTTGGACAGAGTCTCACTACATCACCCTTGGTAGAGTGCTATGGCATCTCCGCTCACAGCAACCTCCAACTCTTGAGCTTAAATGATTCTCTTGCCTCAGCCTCCCATGTAGCTGGGACTACAGGTGGCCACCACAATACCTGGCTATTTTCCTGTTGCAGTTGTCATTGTTGTTTAGCTGGCCCGGGCCAGATTCAAACTTGCCAGCCTTGGTGTATGTGGCTGGCGTGGTAACCATTGTGCTATGGGCATCGAGCCAAAACATGTGTTTCATTTCTCTTGGGGCAGACATGGGCCCTGCCTACCTTTGCTCGGCCTCCAGAGCCGGTCCATCCCATGCCGCAACAGCACAGTCCTGGCCAGCTCTGTGAAGGACTCTGTGATGTTGAAGTTGCAGAGAGGGCTGACCTCAAAGAAAGTCACACCCAGGCGCTCTGCATAGGCCTGGGCCTGCTCCGTGGGCACCTGTCGCTTGAAGGCCAGATGGAGCCGGTTCCCCACCAGGATCTTAGGGACTCCGGGGGCATGCTGAAAGTAGAAGAAAGGTAAGGAAAGGGTGTCATTCGGGTGGGACTTTGCCATTGGTGACGTGGATTGGGTTCTTCCCCACCAGAATCTCAGACTGGGTCTTATTTCTTATTTGACACGAGGCACAGAGTAGTGTGGCAGACACTGGGGTTTCAGTGCTGTGGGGCATAGTGGACACTATCAGGCCACAGCCAGGCCTTGCCACTGCACTAAATACTCATACAATGAAACTCAGCTTATACCCCCAAATCTATTAAAGTAAAATAATACATTTTTTTAAAAAGAATGAGATCTTATTTGGAAATTCTTTATAGGTGTAATTAGCTAAGATGAGGGTCCACTGAATGAGGGTGGGCCCTCATCTAATGACTGTCCTTCTGAGGAGAGGAGATGACAGAGACACACAGGAAACAGACAAGGTACAGCAAGGACTGCTGGCTACCACCAGGAGCTGAGGCCGAGAAGAACCCAGCCAGAGCACTCAGAGGGAGTGTGGCCCTGCTCACACCTTCTTCTATAACTGGGAATAAAGACCCCGTTGTGGCCATCTGTCCCAGCAGCCACAGGACACTGATGTAGTGGGCTTGTACTAATCACCCCATGTCCCTAATGCCAGCATAGCTGGTCATGCACCACCAAGCAGCAGACCAGTTGCCTGCCATTGACCCTCCACCCCACAGCAGGGAGTAATGCAGGCCCAACCATGGAGCCTGGCCATAGGCACAGCCAACACGCCTCTGTGGTGACACTCATGGGCCCAGCCCAGTGCTGTGTTGTAAGGCAACATCCTGTGGTGCAAAAGCCCCTGCCTTGTGCTCTGGCCCCCATGTTGTGTATACCAGCCCCCAGCCCAAAGTCCTCCCAAGCCCACACAGAACCAGGCAATGGCATCTGTGTATCATACCTCGTCAATCTCCTTAATCCATCGATTGATGCCATCAAAAGACCAGCGGTTTGCAATGTCGTAGACAAGGATTACACCCTGGGGGGAGAGCACAGGTTCAGTAGGCAGCAGACATAGTGTGGGGCCCAGGAGGCCACTGTGGATGCACTGGCTGGCATGAGGGGCTCCTCAGTCAGAGACACACATTCCATTAAATAACTATTTTCCTTAACACAAAGTTGCAATTTTGATTTATCAACCAAATGTCAGTTTTTTTGTTTGTTTTTTTTTTTTTTGAGACGGAGCCTCAAGCTATCCCCCTGGGTAGAGTGCCATGGCATCACAGCTCACAGCAACCTCCAACTTCTGAGCTCAAGCCAGTCTCCTGCCTCCGCCTCCCAAGTAGCTGGGACCACAGGAGCCCGCCACAACGCCTGGCCATTTTTTGGTTGCAGCCATCATTGTTGCTTGGCGGGCCTGGGCTGGGGATTCGAACCCGCCACCCTAGGTGTACGTGGCTGGCGCCCTAGCTGATTGAGCCACAGGCACCGAGCCCAAATGTCAGTTTTTAAAATATCTCCAATGATATTTCATAAACTCATTGATAAACCCTCAAATTTCAGGGTGAGCTGGAGACTAGAACCCATATCCATGAGCTACTCCAGGGACACAGAAACCAGGGGCACAGCATGAACAACCACCTTGGCTGAAGCAAGGCCCACCTGCCTGCACAGGCGTGCACACACATACAGACATGCATATGTGTGCCCACATAGCTCACATGCACACACATGCATGGACACATGCACTTGTACCCATACATACTACATGTATGCACACACAGTGCACACATCTGAGCCTGTGTTTCACAAGTGCACACTCCCTCACACGTGTGCATGTGGACACCCCTGATGCTAAAGAAGGCTTCCGGGCAAAAACTCCACAGCACACTTTAGACTTTGGCATCATTTATAAATAAGTTTAACTGCCTTATCCTCTATCCACTAACGAGGATGGTTAGTTAAGCATTCAAAGTCAGTTTGACCTCCCGGCTCAGGGGTGCTGTTACCTGTGCACCCCGAGAGTAGGAGCGGAATATCGTACAGAATCTTCCCTGCCCCGACGTGTCCCTGGAAAAGATGTTGGAGACTATTAGGAAGAAATCAGCACTTCTTCCTACAGCAAGGCTCTCAGACTTCAGAGCCACACCAGATGCATTTTACAGCCATTAGTGACCCCAGCAAAGCTGCCGCATGTCCCTTGGAACGATCTGGATGTTGCTGGGAATCCTTGTAGCCTCATTCTCCTTGTTTCTTTTTCTTTATTTTAGACAGAGTCTCATTCTGTCACCCTGGCTGGAGTGCAGTGGCATCATCACAGCTCACTGCAGCTGTAAACTCCTAAGCTTAAGCTGTGACTACAGGCATCTGCTATGATGCCCTGTTTCTTGTTTTATGTAGAGACAGAGTCTCAGTATGTTGTCCCAGCTGGTCTTAAACTGCTAGACTCAAAAGATCCTTCCACATTGGCCACTCAAAGCCCTAGGATTACAGGCATGAGCACCCACACCTAGTCTTATTCTCATTTAAGAAGTCAAATTAGGCTTGGGACCTGTGGCTCAAGTGGCTACGGCGCCAACCACATACACCTGAGCTGGTGGGTTCGAATCCAGCCCGGCCCCAATGATGGCTACAACCAAAAAATATCCGGGCGTTGTGGCAAGTGCCTGTAATCCCAGCTACTTGGGAGGTGGAGGCAAGAGAATCACTTGAGCCCAGGAGTTGGAGGTTGCTGTGAGCTGTGATACCATGGAACTCTACCCACAGTGACAGCTTGAGGCTCTGTCTAAAAAAAGGAAGAAGAAGAAGAAGAAGAAGTCAAACTAGAAAAATTAGTGATAAGTTCTCATACATTTAAATTAATATGGGTTTTCAAAAATATATTAAATTTGGAGAAAAAGTTGTATAGTAAGGAAGGTGAGTCTACATTGAGGTAGAAATAGGCCAGTGGAGCACCTCCCCCTACCACCACTAAACTGTAAGATCAATGAGTTAAACCTTCAGCAACATTCCTAAATTTACCAATCCAAGGAACTGACTGGGCTGAGTCAAAAGAAGGCCTTAGGCTGGGCATGGTGGCTCTTACCTGTAATCCCAGCACTCTGGGAGGCTAAGGCAGGTGGATTGCTTGAGCTCAGGAGATCTGAGCAAGAGCAAGACCCTAAAAATACCTGACATCCTGGTGGGCACCTGTAGTCCCAGCAACTAGGGAGGCTGAGGCAAGAGCATCACCTAAACCCAGGAGTGGGAGGTTGTTGTGAGGTGTGTGACGCCATGACACTCTACCAAGGGCAATAAAGTAAGACTCTGTCTCTACAAAAAGAAAAAAAAGAACTGGGGCGGCGCCTGTTGCTCAGTGAGTAGGGCGCCGGCCCCATGTACCAAATGTGGAGGGTCCAGCCAAACTGCAACAAAAAAAATAGCCGGGTGTTGTGGCAGGCCCCTATAGTCCCAGCTACTTAGGAGGCTGAGGCAAGAGAATTGCCTAAACCCAAGAGCTGGAGGTTGCTGTAAACTGTGATGCCACAGCACTCTACTGAGGATGACAAAGTAAGACCCTGTCTCTTAAAAAAAAAAAAAATTCAAGAATTGGCTTTAACAGAACCTCAGGAGCTCAGGTCCTGCCTGCAGTGGGAGCTGCCTGAGAGCCTGTGGGTGAGGAGATAGCAGGAGGCCAGAAGGGGCCCTGCTGCTTTACAGACAGACTGGGGACAGGGCAGCTGAGTGCAGAGGAACCACTCAGCAGATTCAGGAGAGAGGCAAGGAGGTGGGGACAGGTGGAAGCCCTGCCTTGGGTATCAGGAGTACCATGTCCCCAGATCTGAGCGGAGTGACTGTGCAAAGAGGAAAGTGTGGATAGTCAGCAGCTGGTGTCACCAAGGAAGGACCTTGAGGTCCTTCAAGGAAGCAACTGAGAGGGCAGAAAGTGTCCAGGACCACGCTAGGGCCTGGCCAATGTATCCTGGACACCCAGGCTGAACTTCAGGCACTTGTCCTTCCTGCCAAGTGGAGCATCCAGAGCTCTAGGAAGGAAGCCAGAACAGCTAACAGGTACAGCCTCTGAGGCCAGGGGCACATGTGGGCAGGGTGGAGCCTGCAGATGCTTTTACACCCTGGAACCAAGTGGTCCAGGGAGCAGGAGAGAAGGGACTTGAGAATAAGGTGGTCTGAGAGGAGGAGAGACAGGGCACAGGGCAGAGAAGGACAGAATTTGACAATGCCTCTGGGGCAGTACCAATGTGCCCGGGGTGTGAAGGTCTAAGACTGGGCAGTGGGAAGGCAGGGCATCCAGGGGACCCTGTGGCGAGAGGCTCTCTGGCCAGCCTCAGGGACTGGCTGCTCCTGGAAGGAGTGGGGGTAGAGGGACGGGAGAAGGGGCCCTAGTTATTGCAGGCCAAATGCTGGAGAGTGGATCCACATGGTTGGGGGGAGGAGGGAAGTGCCATGGGGCCCAGGAGACTGTCCTTAGTCCCAGCAGAAGCCCTGGAAGCCCACGCTGGAGGGCAGGGGAGAGGCATGGCTGGAGTCTCAGAGCCAGGACAGCCAGTCCAGGTCCCAGGGGGTAGGGAGAGGCAAGCCTCAGTTGACATGAGGAGGCTCTGAGTTCCTGCTGTGCACTCAGTGGCCTAGCCCTCTCAACCACACACCATGCTGGTCCCCTTCTGTCCCCAGGGAGGTGTCTTTCTGGACACCAGGCCTCACATTCTGAGCCCACAAAGCTCACTACCTACCACAATGCCTGTGGGCAGCAGGGTCATTGCCTTTCAGAGGGAGCCACTGGTTAAAGCTGGGACAGTAGGACACAGCTCCGGGGGTGCTGTGCCCTCCACATGAGGCTCCTCCTTTCCCCAGTAAGTCCTTCCCAGGAGCTGAAGACGGGACCCCAGACTCACCAGAGCTGCAGCTTCACCCGCCGGCCATCGAGCAGGATGGTGGTGGTTTTGTAGTCAATCCCTGTGAAAGTGCAGACAACCTACGTGTAGCTGCAAAGGGTTTCCCAAAAGTTACTTCCCCTTAAGGGAACACTGGGGAAGAAGCCTTTTCACACTGGGGAGCAGATTATGAGTTCACAAGACAGGTGGGCAGGACCCTGTTTGTGTGTCTCCCAGATTTGCCGCACCCCCCACCTGCCACTCACCTGCCCCATGGGGACCCCTGCCTCCAGCCACAGGGCCCAGGTACCCACTGGCCACCATCAGCCTAGGTGTTCCCCATGTGGCACCTGCAGGCCCAGCATGGCCGGGGAGCAGCAGGTTGCTGCAGGGCAGGGCTAGCTGATTTGTGGCCCCTGTGTGGGCTCTGACTCTGGCTGCCCCAAAGCTGCATGCAGGGAAGCCTCCACTTAGCTCTTTCCAAAATAGCAAGTCTGAAAACACAGATTGTTTCCCCCAGAGTGTCACACTAGGATTGTAAAGTAAAACTAGAAATGGTATGAAATTAGAAAGACATTTGCTCTCAGCTGTGTAAGAACCTGCGTGTGAACCTGCATGTGTGGGTGTCGGGAGAAAGAAGCGTGAGGGACAGCCCCATCTCTGGGTCAGATAGCACCGAGTAAGTGTAATCCTCTTTTCCAAACTTTCCTTCTTTTCAAAAATGTTTTTATTTATTTATTTGTTATTATTATTATTATTTTAGAGACAGAGTCTCACTTTGTCACCCTCGGTAGAATGCCATGGCATCGTAGTTCACAGCAACCTCCAACTCCTGGGCAATTCTCTTGCCTCACCCTCCCGAGTACCTTGGACTACAGGCACCCGCCACAACGCCTGGCTATTTTTTGTTGCAGTTTGGCAGGGGCCGGGTTCGAACTCGCCACCCTCGGTATATGGGGCCTGCGCCCTACTCACTGAGCCACAGGCACAGCCCTCAAAAATGTTTTTAAATGAGTATGCATTTCTTCTAACATTAAAAAGATGCAATAAATATTTTTTAAAAGGAAAAACAACTTTCCTATCCCCCAGAAACCAATTTTTTGTTTCTTTGAGAAACCATCTTCTGGATTCACTTCTGGTGTCTCTGGGCAACCACTAGGCTGCAGAGAACATATGCTTGGCAGCTGACAGGGGAAAACAAGCAGCCAAGAAGGAGGGTTTCCGTAAGAGACTAGGGAGTGCTAGAGAGGGGTACTCCCTCCTGAAATAGACACAACAAAATTTATAATCACAGAGCACAAAATGCTCAGGAATGAGGCACCACGAGGCTTTATGGTATAAACTTGATTTATTTCATTTATAGGCTTACTCAAGAATGTTTCTCAAAGCACATTAAGCAAAAAGACTGGCCTTGAAAACATTCTAGGATGTGATCCAATTCTGAATGTTTTCAGTAAAGCTGAAGTAAGAACTATAATTCTAAGGGAAAATGTGCTGATGGAGAGGCAGAGGGAAGAAGAAATTGAAGACTTGCATAAGCGCCTCACCCCAGAGAAAGGTATTGGATGGGTTTCAGGCCTCAGAAGCTCTTCTACAAAAGAAAAATTGCAGTAAAACCAGTAAATGCTCAGAAAACAAGCTCCTCTAAATTGCAGCCAGGGGCGGTAGCTCACACCTCTAATCCCAGCACTTTGGTAGGCCAAAGCAGGAGGATTGCTTCAAGACCAGCCTGGGCCACACAGGGAGGCCCTGGCTCTATAAAAAATAATAATAATAATAAATATGATGCTTATGAAAGGTTTTCAAGTAGCTTAGCTATGCTCCTTGTAGGACATGGACCACTTAGACTTGGCTATAAGCCCCCGAGTCCCCAGAGAAAGCAAGCTGTGTTCATGAAGTCTCGGCAAAGCCATGTGTCATGGATGACCTTCCCACTTGGACAGCTGGTCGCCCACATTGCTGGGGCCTCTAGGTCTCCATCGTCAGCTCTATACTTGTGGCAAGGGGGTGGCACCAACCCTCCTCTGGGCGGACCCCTGCCCCTCCTTCAACCAGGCCTCCACCGGGCTCTGCCCTCCACCCCCCTCCCAGCATCTGTTCCCTGGTCCAGGCCCCCTCCAACCTGGGGGGAGTCCTGTGGTGTTGTCAGCCTCCCACTAAGCTGCATCACAATGGTCAGACAGACCAGATTGATCAACAAAAGAGCAAAATTCCATTCTCTCATAGGGAGCCATCTGCTTGGTTTTTCTTTTTTTTTTTTTTTTTTTGAGACAAAGCCTCAAGCTGTCCCTCTGGGTACAGTGCTGTGGCTTCACAGCTCACAGCAACCTCCAACTCCTGGGCTCAAGCGAGTCTCCTGCCTCAGCCTCCCAAGTAGCTGGGACCACAGGCACCCACCACAATGCCTGGCTATTTTTTTTTTTTTTTGGTTGCAGCCGTCATTATTGTTTGGCAGGTCCGGGCTGGATTCGAACCCGCCACCTTAGGTGTATGTGGCTGGTGCCTTAGCCACTTGAGCCACAGGCGCCGAGCCTTTTTTTTTTTGTTAAGGAGATTCTGGTGACAAAACATGCAGAGGGTCAGGCATGTGCCTGTGGCTCAAAGGAGTAGGGCTCCGGCCCCATATGCTGGAGGTGGTGGGTTCAAACTGGCCAAAAACTGCAAAAAAAAAAAAAAAAAGCAAGGTCAGCAGCAGCCATATCTGCACACACTGTTTGGCCAGGCCACAAACAGAGCAGCCTTGCACCTCCCACCCCCAGCAGCCCAGAAAGAGACTCCCTGGGCTGCCACACACTCGCCACCTGCTGACTGGAAACTTTCAGAGCTGGAGAGCTAACCTCACACTGCAGTAACTGGGGAGCAGGGCTGCCCCACCATGTATGTCTCCTGTTCTCTCAGACCAAAGCCATGTGTGCAATTAGGAAACCGCTCATCCAGAACCTGTGACAGGGAGTTTCCGTTAGTGTCAGCACAGTAGCTTCAGGCCACAATCCTTTAAAATCCCACTAAACTCTCTAGAAGTTGCCATCGAGTGCCTGAGTCCTGGCAGCACCAAGGTGCAAACAGTGTGAAACTGTACACACAACAAATAAGGAGGGTACATATATGTGTTCTAAGGCCTTCTAGATTAATTTTGGAAAGATTTATTTTTTTGCTTGCAATACTATGAACAGACACTTGGGGGTTTATTTTATTTTATTTTTTTTGGCCAGGGCCAGGTTTGAACCCGCTATTTCTGGTATATGGGGCTGGTGCCCTAATCCATTGAGCCACACATGCCATCCTGGGGGTTTGTTTTTTGATGCATCTGTCTCCAGACAGTGAGGAGGAGATCACCTCACACTTCCACAGCTGGAAGGACATTTTGTTTTTGTCCTTGAGGGGTCTGACCCACTGCCTGAGCTCAGTGGGCTGCTTTGACTCAGAAAGTATGTCCTTGGGCGGCACCTGTGGTTCAAGGAGTAGAGCACTGGCCCCATATATGGGGGGTGGCAGGTTCAAGCCTGGCCCTGGCCACAAACTGCAAAAAAAAAAAAAGAAAGAAAGAAAGAAAGAAAGTGTGTCCTCTTGTGCTTTTATTAGGGCCAAACAATTTTCAAAAGTTTCATAAATATAAAAGAATAAAGCCTTGCCGGCCTTTCTAAGTGGCGTCTGAGTTCCCACAAAACACACTCAGTCTGTTCCCACCAGGTCTCGGAGACACAAGTTCTGCCCTGGGACTAGTGCCCTGGGACTAGGTATGGCAAGTGGCACACTCTGGCCCACTCTCGTGTTCCACACCCAACTTTACGCATTTTAATCACTTTTTTGCTATGTAACTCCAAACTCATAAACAACATACTTACATTCTAATTTCCTGCCTTTGTGGTTTAGGCACTCAGTGTCCACTGCAGAAGGTGAAATGCAGCTCTCAGTCACCAACATACCTCCCCCTAACTCCCACACATACGTAAGCACACACACAGACACATCCCCTGTGCAATTTTGTTGATGTTTTAGGTAGATCAATGTTCAACTTTACGTCACTATGACCAGGTGCTATAGTTTTGATGTGTCTCCCCCAATTTCATGTGTTGGAAACTTAATCCTCAAATTTTTATGTTAATTGGAGGGAAGGTCTTCGAGAGCTAATTAGGATTAGAAAAGTCATCTGGGTAGGGCTCCCGCAATGGGACTCCTGACTTCATAAGAAAGGAAGACACTCCTGAGCTGACAGGCTATTGCCCTCTCTCCATGATAAGACCTTGATGTTTCTGGTTTTTGTTTTTTTGAGACAAAGTCTCACTTTGTCACCCTGGGTAGAGTGCTGTGCCTTCATAGTTCACAGCAACCTCAAACTCTTGGGCTCTAGTGATTCTCTTGCCTCAGTCTCCCAAGTAGCTGGGACTATAGGAATCTAACACCACACCTGGGTAATTTTTCTGTTTTTAAGAGGGTCTCACTCTTGCTCAGGCTAGTCTCAAACTCCTGAGTTCAAGCAATTCACCCTCCTTGGCCTCCCACAGTGCTGGGACTGCAGGCATGAGCCACCATTCCCAGCAGAGATGCCATGTTTTGATGCCACAAGGAAGCTCTCCCCAGGGCAGTGCCTAGGCCTAGTACTTCCCAGGCTCCAGACGATAAGAAATAAATTTATTTTCTTTAGAAGTTACCCAGCTAGTGTCTTTTATAATAAAAAGAAAACAGGCTTGCCACTGTGGCTCAAGTGGCTAAGGCTCCAGCCACATACACCTAACTAAGGTGGCGGGTTCGAATCCAGCCCGAGCCCACCAAACAATAATGATGGCTGCAACCAAAAAATAGCCAGGCATTGTGGCAGGCACCTGTGGTCCCAGCTACTTGGGAAGCAGAGGCAGGGGACTCACTTGAGCCCAGGAGTTGGACATTGCTGTGAGCTGTGATGCCACAGCACTCTACCCAGGCGGACAGCTTGAGGCTCTGTCTCACAAAAAAAAAAAAAGAAGAAGAAGAAAAGAAAAGAAAACAGACTAAGATACCAGGTAAACACCATCCATGGCTAGACCATGTAGTATACTGTTTATTTTTCTTTCATGTACAACTTTTTGTTTTTACTAGAGTTAAAAATCGCCTCGCTATTTATTAGTCACTAATTCATCCCCATAATTTCCCCATCTATCTAAATCTCCTCTCAGTATTGTGCACATTCAAGTATTTCACCTTCTCTAGGGGCGTCTTTGCAGCACTGCTGTCCTGCTCCCGCTGGACCCAGGGAGGCTGCCTGCAGGGACTCAGCTGCTGGAGCCCACATCACACCCCTCCTGCTCAGCTTCCTCCTCCACTTTCTGAGAAGGGTGTATGAGCTCTGTGTGTCTGAGAATGGCTCTGGTGTGCTCTCACTCTTGGTTGAGTTTGGATGGGCACAACAGAAGTAGGAAATGCTTCTCCTTCAGAAAGGTGCAGGCACTATTCCAGAGTTCCTGTTGATGACAGATGACAAACTGATTCTGGGTTTTCCACTTGGCAAGCACAGGGTCTTCTCTGCTCTGGTACTCCAGAGCCACATGCCCTGTCATGCTATGGTGTGGGGATCTTCATTGCTCAGCTCACTACTCACCGGGCCCTTTCAATCTGGAGATGCAAATCTTTCAATTTTGGGAAACTTTCTTGAATTATTCATTTGTTTTCCCCTTCTGAGGTGTTATATAAAATGTGGAGCCTTCTAAGCTTATTCCATACATTACTTTTTTCTTTTTCTTTTTTTTGGAAACAATCTCTTCCTCTGTCACCCTGGTGTGCTGTGGTATCATCACAACTCACAGCAACCTCAGATTCCTGGGCTCCAGCGATCCTTCTGCCTCAGCCTTCCTAGTAGCTGGGACTACAGGTGCCCACCACCACTCCTCGTTAATTTTTAACTTTTTATGGAGGCAGTGTTTCACTATGTTGCTGAGGCTACTGTTGAACTACTGACCCTCCAACCTTGGCCTCCCAAAGTGCTGACACTACAGGTGTGAACCACCTCACCTGGTTATATTCCCTAATTTTCTTATCTTCTCTTACTTTGCATTGCTCTGTGTTTTCTCAACATTCTGGGAAATGGTCTCAATTTTATATTTTATCCCTTTGAGAAATTTTATTTGTATTATATTTTCAAGATTGCTTTTATTTTTTGATTGGTGCCTTTTGAGATTCTATTTGGTGGTGGCCATAGAGCTCCTATTGGATCAGTCCTGCAGATAACAACTAGCAATACTGGGCACCAGGAAAACACAGCCACACACCTTGGAGAACGACTGGCAGGAAGGGGCCTCCTCACCTGCTCTGCTCCAACAGGTGCCAGGGGCCAGTTTCCTCACCAGTAGAAAAGAACGAACCTGAGAATTAACCTAACACAGGAGAAGAAAGAGAAAACAGAGAAAGGGTGTCTACAGGAGTAGGTCTGGGGAGGAGGAACAACAAGAATCCTGACAGCACTGGCTGGACACTAGGCTCCAGCCATGTCTGGAAGACCCACTGCTCAACTCACCAGTCACGTGAGGCAATAAATTCCTCTTTGTTTAAGCTACTTTGTGTTAAATTTTGTGTGTGTGTGTGTGTGCTTTTGTTTTGGGGGCTTTTTTTTTTTTTAGACAGGGTGGAATACAGAGGTGTTTTCACAGCTCACTGAAACCTCAGACTCTTGAGCTCAAGTGATCCTCCTGCCGCATTACAGGCATGAGCAGCTGTCCTAATCGAAATTAATTCTGCTGTTTATAAAAACTGTGTCCTAATAAAAAACCCTCAAAACGCAACTACTATAGAGAAAGAGAAAGTATGACCCCCCCCAAACTAGGCAAAGCTACAAAAGACACATTTTAACATCTTCCCAAAGCAAAGTAGGATGAGCTCCACATCCCACAATTTCACTAATAATAAACAAGAATTTAAAAGAAAAAAATTACTCTCAGTAATTTTTTTTTTTTTTTGCAGTTTTTGGCTAGGGCTGGGCTTGAACCCACCACCTCCGGCATATGGGGCCGGCACCCTACCCCTTTGAGCCACAGGCGCCACCCTAACTCTCAGTAATTTAATTATTAACCATCATGACCAAAACTGAACTCAATGCCTTCTTCAGGAGGCCATTCCCATTAGAACAGCCTGATGAGTAACCCACCCCCAAAGAACCAGCCTTAAAAGGATGGTGACAGGCCAGGCACTGGGCTCACACCTATAGTTCCAGCAGTTTGGAAGACCAAGGCAGGAGGATCCCTTGAGATCATGAGTTAAGGCCAGCCTAGGCAAAAATAGTGAAACTCTCTATCTACAAAAACTTAAAAAATTTAACTGGGGCTCAGCACCAGTTAATTAAAAGGGAGCTGTGTCATGACTACCCTGTGCCTTACAAGCAGAGACCAGCGTTGTAAAATGGGGGCAGCATCGACACAGCCCTGTCCCCCCTCCAGCCCTGGTGCCACCGCCTGCCCTCTATCATTTTAACTCAATAGGACCCATTTCTCAAGACTGGGTGCGGTGGCTCACGCCTGTAATCCCAGCACTCTGGGAGGCTGAGGTGAGTGGATTGCCTGAGCTCCTGGGTTCAAGACCAGCCTGGGCCTTCTAAACAACAATCACAACAACAACAAAATAGCTGGGCACTGTGGTGGGTGCCTACAGTCCCAGCTACTTGGGAGGCTGAGGCAAGAGAATTACTTAAGCCCAAAATTTGAGGTTGCTGTGAGATGTGACACCATAGCACTCTACTGAGGGCAACATAAGGAGACTTTGTTTCAAAAAAAAAAAAAATTAACTGGGTGTGTTGGTGCCTGTAGTCCCAGCTACTAGGGAGGCTGAGGTGAGATGATCGATTCCTTGAGCCCAGGAGTTGGAGGCTGCAGTGAGCTGTGATTATACCACTGCACCCCAGCCTGAGTGACACTAAGACCTTGTCTCTGGAAAAAATTAAAGAAAGTATAATTCAAGTCCACTACACTTAAATGATTGACTCAGCAAGTGCTCTGTCCATCAAAATGGACAGAGCTTCTCAACCAGAACTGTCAGAATGTTAACTGAGTAAGCCAGAATAACAGGGGCAAAAAAGAGATATAATTTTAATTATCTGTTTAAAAAAAAAAGGCAAAGTCAAGTGCTGGGCCTTTCTCTGTGCCTTCAGCCCTGAATGGGAGGATATTAACACTTCAAGGATCTGTTTCAACTCCACTGCCACCTGCTGAGTCTATTTTGGTGAAGGGTGGGTCATCTGCATGTTACAGACAACAGATACACATTCATGTCCTTGTCCGAAAACCTGACTTTGAGAAATGGGTCATATATATATATTTTTTGAGACAGAGTCTCATTTTATCACCCTCAGTAGAGTGCTATGACATCGTAGCTCACAGCAACCTCAAACTCTTGGGCTCAAGTGATTCTCTTGCCTCAGCCTCCTAAGTAGCTGGGACTAGAGATGCCCACCACAGCATCTGTCTATTTTTAGAGACGAGGTCTCGCTCTGGCTCAGGCTGGTCTCTAACCTGTGAGCTCAGACAGTCCACCTGCCTCAGCCTCCCAGAGTGCTGGGATTACAGGTGTGAGCCACCACACCTGGTCCTGAGAAATGTGTCCTATTGAATTAAAATGGTAAAGGGCAGGTGGTGGCACCAGGGCTGGAGGGGGACAGGGCTGTGTCGATGCTGCCCCCACTTTACAACGCTGGTCTCTGCTTGTAAGGCACAGGGTAGTCATGACACCAGCTCCCTTTCTCAACAGCTAGGCCAGCATATGCCAGTTCTCAAAGCCCATGGGTGAGAAGGCCCCGGGTGCTATTTTTTCGCAGCATTCCTGTTCCACATTTCTAGCCCATGGAGAGGATACATGTCTTCAGGAGCAGCCCCAAGCCCCTGCAGTCCTCAGTGTCTCTCCTCTCAAGGCTGAGTCACTGGATGAGTCAGGGGAGGAAGAAACCAGCACAGTGGCCAAATAACAGGTACCAGCTGGGGAAGTGCAGTCCCTGTGGGTCCAAAGATGCTGGGACCTGCTTCACATGACCTCAGGACACTGAACCTCCCAAAGGGTCCTACCCAGCCTCAGAGGCTGGATGTGCAGCTGTAGTCACAGTGCACAGGGTGGGGCCCATGCCCCTCATGACAGCTGGAAATAGAAGGCACCGGATTCCCCTAGGTGCAGTGGGTCCGGAGCCAGGACCCAGGCTGCCTCCTCACCTTAGGCTTGCCTAGCCCTTCATGGCCCACCAGAGTTGTGGCGCTCTGTGGCTGGGTGCCAGGCTGGACACCTTGTGATGACAACTCCCTGGGCAGCCATCCTTGGACTGGACTGTCCTGCTTGGATAAGAGGTCAGATTGACATGGGGCACTAGGCTCAGCTTAGGGCAACAGCCTGACCATGTCAGGGCTGGTCTTATGGAGGCCTTGGGGGCCCCAACCCCATACCAGGGCTTGGGTCTCTCCCATTGAATGATTCAACGTCAGAAGGCTAGCCCCTTCCCAGCCTTGGCCACCATCCTCAGTGTATATAGCCAGTGCCCTAACCACTGAGCTATGGGTGCTAAGCCAGAGTTGAATGTTTTGTGTTAAACGTCTGTTACACTGTGCACTCTTAAAATTCCCAAATGTATATACTTTTAATTTCAGGGGAATTTACTTTATGTTCAAACCCACCTGCCTCAGTGTATGTGGCCGGTGTCCTAACCACTGAGCTATGAGCACCAAGCCCCAAAACAGATTTTTTTTTTTTTGCAGCTTTTGGCTGGGGCTGGGTTTGAACCCGCCACCTCTGGCATATGGGACTGGTGCCCTACTTCTTTGAGTCCACAGGTGCCATCCTACCCCCCAAAACAGATTTTTTTTTTTTGAGACAGAGCCTCAAGCTATTCCCCTGGGTAGAGTGCCATAGCATCACAACTCACAGCAACCTCCAACTCCTGGGCTCAAGCAAGTCTCCTGCCTCAGCCTCCCAAGTAGCTGGGACCACAGGCGCCCCCCACAACGCCCGGCTACTTTTTGGTTGCGGCTGTCATTGTTGTTTGGTGGGCCCGGGCTGGATGCAAACCCACCACCTTAAGTGTATGTGGCTGGCGCCTTAGCCACTTGAGCCACAGGTGCCGAGCCCCAAAACAGATTTTAAAGCACTACTCCTTGTTGGTGCGGTGGCTCACACCTGTAATCCCAACACTGTGGGAGCTGAAGAGGGAGGATTGCTTGAGTTCAGGAGTTTGAGACTCGCCTCAGTGAGAGTGAGACCCCGATTCATGAAAAAAAATGGAAAAACCTGGGCGGCGCCTGTGGCTCAAAGGAGTAGGGTGCCAGCCCCATATGCTGGAGGTGGCTGGTTCAAACCCAGCCCCGGCCAAAAAGCTGCAAAAAAAAAAGGAAAAACCCAGCTGGGCGCCGTGGCAAGCACCTGTAATCTCAGCAGCTTCCAGAGGCTGAGGCAGTGGGATACCTACAGCCCAAGGCTGAGGTTGCAGTGATTTACCACACCACTGCACTCTGCTCAGGGACATAGGGTGGGACTCTGTCTCAACAACAACAACAACAAAAAAGCACTACTCCTTTTCTGGACTTGCATTTTGTTGAGTGTTTTGCTACCATACCTCTTCTGTGGTGCAACCCAAAGCCCTAGACTCTGAGGACATGGCTTTGCATCAAGCTTCTGCCCTCAAGGGCTTAGCCCCAGGACCCCACTGTCCAGAACTTCACTTACCTCTATGCTGTCCACTGTGGGAGCACTTGAAATGTGATTAATGAAAATTTTTTATTCTATTTCATTTTAATTACTTTAAACTTAAATAGCCACATGTGGCTCATCGTATCACATTGGACAACACAGCCCTAGAACCCTGCTACCCAGGACAGGGGCTGGACCAGCAGCAGCATGGAAACCAGGCTGACATGCAGGCTACCAGACCTGTCCAGCCCCACATAGGCAGAATCTGCATTTCACTAGGTGGCAGGTGACTCCGCTCTCTGCCTGCTTCAGTTTAAGGCTGTCATCCTGAGCTCAAGTCCATTGCCTCAGTGGCTCTCCCAAACTGTCTCTGCTCCCACTGCCACAACCTCAAGGACCCTGATGCCAGATCACTGTGCTAAGTTGCTGTCTTGGACAGCCCCTGCTTGGCAATCTCAGGCCTCCTCAAGACACTCTGCTGACCGTCATGGTTCTCCTTCACACAGCCTCCTTCTGGGGGTACCAAATACCCTCCATTGGCCAGAGTCAAATCCTCTCTCCTCTTCCAACTTTCCAAAGCTCATCTCTCTGAGAGAAGAGCCAGGAGTTCCTCCAACCTTCCTGGTGCTGGCCCAGAGCTAATAAGGTCTTATTTACCAAGACCTTCCCGGGGCTGCCTGTCTGCTCTGGGACCCCTAATTTGAAGCCAGGAGGTATTCTGCGGCTGCTACAGCAGCCAAGGTGCGTTCCTGGCCCTGAGAAGAGGGCAGGCAAGTGGTCTAAGCCAGTGCCTCAGTCCGCACGGGGGGGGGGGGGGGGCGGGGGGGGGGGTGGTGGGGCGCCCCCCGGCACGCCCCGGCGGCCCCCCCCGTGTCTGGCCCCCCAAGCAGGTCGGGGGGCGCACACGGGGGCGCGCGTGCAAAAGCGACACGTCCGGACCCCCGGGTG
>CAUYQV010187826.1:0-12255 GCA_963574575.1 Galagoides demidoff
GCTACTTGGGAGGTGGAGGCAGGAGACTCGCTTGAGCCCAGGAGTTGGAGGTTGCTATGAGCTGTGATGCCATGGCACTCTACCCAGGGGGATAGCTTGAGGCTCCGTCTCAAAAAAAAAAAAAAAAAAAAAAAAAGAGTATCATCCTTATAATAAAAATTTTAAATTCTATTTGTTTGGCTCTGTCTAGTGAGTAGTAATTTTCCAGCTGTAGACGTGTTCTCAAAATTTAGTTTTATTTGCTTCTTTTTCTATTTTTAAAAATGTGTATTTATTAGGATGTAGGATGATTGTGTATCCTTAATGTTTATGCATTAGGTGGCTATCATGTGCAGCACCAGTACCTACAAATGAATTAGACCAACTTATAGGGTAAAACTTCAAGAAAATGGCCCTAAAATCTAAACCAATTTTATTCTATATGAAAACCATCAATCTTGTTTCTTATATTCAAATAAATTTTTTTTCTCTTTCAAACACTTCCATGATATCATTAAACAATTCATTTTGGGGGATACTATGTAGAGAAATTATTAGCCTTTAAAACAGCTAACAAAAATTCACACATTCAGTTTGCCTTGGGGGGAGTTAATTTCCTCTTCACTTAATTGTATACAAAAGAATATATGATTCTGGAAATTTTATAAATCCCCCCTTTTGGCAAATTAGTATTGCATACTTGCTAAGAGTAGAGACACTGGATCCAGATTAGATTAGCACTGATATTTGCTGGCTCTGCAACCTTAGTACCCTGTTTAATCTCTATAAGCCTCAAATTCGTCTGCTGTACATTGAAACTGTTTTGTCCTACATAGTATTGTTGTGAGGAGTGAGTTAATACATGCAAAGCTACTGTTCTTCATAGTCATCATCATGTAAGTCCTGCTGGAAAGACACAAGCATTCTTTCCTAGTAGGAAGATATCTTTGCATATATAAACTATTTTTTTTTTTGCCATGCTTATTGACACATTAGCAATACTTCAGAAAAAGGATCAATAGTATTGGCTAGAAAAAAATACTACATTTATATCAAAGTCTTGGTCAATAATGCAATTTTATTTGCTGGGTTCAGTGTAAGTCTGGTCTTATGAAGAATTTTCATTACTAGAAGTGTTTTAATGTGGCTGCTGTAATAGTATGGGTTACAAAGGTGTTAAAAGTTTTATAAATTTGCTGAGTGATTTTGCTTCGGAGAGTGACGTGATTCTCTTGAGTCGTTAGTTTAAGAGCAACACTTCAGGCCCTATTTGTTCCAAAAAAGAAAAGTATTTGATTTCCTTTACATTCCAAGGGAAGCATCTGCTTTGGGAGGAACGGTCTGTTAGCCTTCGAGGCTTTCAAACATTAGAAGATCGCTTGTTGATTGTTTCTCCATGAATTTGTTTTGCAGCTCGCAGTTCCCCACAATGATGAGTGGACCCGATTTGCCAGGACCCTGGTGGAGATTCGTGCTAACAGAGCTGATAGCGAGGAGGAAGGTGCTGTGGAGATATCTGCCTAGTGGAAAGGAGCCGGCCTCACCTCCACCTTCATGTCCTAGAGCTCACGTCTGCAGTCAAGTCCATTGTATTTGGTGTCCATTCAGTATCAGTGTGCTGTAAAATTGTGGGTGCCATGTTGTGCCAGCTTTCCTCCAAGTATTCCAAATATATCCTGCCATGCTTTCCACTGACCTGAACTTCACCAGACAGCATTTCTATCTTTATATTTCTGTCTCAAAAATGAAGTGGGGGGGGACTTTTACGGGTTTAGTTGTTGCCTTTTAACTACTTAGTAGCTGTATTTAATAGCTGGAAACCTCTGGTTAAATTTGTGCTTACATGCACTTCTGGCGTAGTCCTATTAAATCCATATGAAGCCAGATATGATTGGGTGCAGATGTGGTGTGCCTCATGACATGGTACAGGGCCAAAGACTTGAGATGTGGTGTTTTACATGGTGACTCACGTTATGAATGGATTTACTAGAAGAACATTGCTGTTCCTTATTTATTGTAGTGTGCTGCATGGAACATATTTATTTGAAAGCATTAAAATAAACGATCCTAGAGCATGTGCATAATGAGAGGACTGTATTCTCTCTGCTGCTGTTGAGGTTACATTAAGTTCCAAATAACAATTACAGTATGCCAGTTCCATTGAAGACGTGAAATCTTTAGAGGGCTTGTTGCAGTGAACGGAATGAATTTTAATGCCTATTATTTCTAGGTACTTTAACAATATTTCAAATATAGTTGACCATTGATACTTGTCATTGAAGCTAACACAGTCTGACAAAAGTCTATGGTTCCTAAATATGACACCAGTGTTGCCAATAAAATGTTCCAAACCAGGTTTGCACCAGTGTGGGTAAATCCTTTGCTTGGAGAAAGCCTGACTCGGAGTCTGCTGTGGCAAGGAGCGGGAGAGATACCTTAGGGCCATGTTAAGAACTGATGATGAATTTATTTTTGTAGTCAACCTGGCTGAACTTAAACCAAGACTTCTAGTTTTATTTTTATGGGGAATGGGTATGGGTTTTTGGTTTTTTGTTTTTTTTTTGAAAATTCCCCCTTGTCTCCTTTAGCAAAGCCACCCACCCATGAAGACAATTTCAAACAGTGGAGTAGAATGATGGATTAAGATGAACAAATACCAAATGTCCCACACATTTCTATTTTTTCAAAATTTATACCAGAAAATGATATTTATTACTATTGGACTAGGAAATATGTCTATAAACAACTTTAATAAAACTTTTTTCAAAAGGTCACTTCATGCCTAGAGAGAATGAAAATAAATAGTGGTTGAGTCATGAAAAGCAGTGGAAGACAGGCTTTCAGTTTTTTAGGAAGGGAATTTCCATTGGTGCTTTATTTGGTAGGGATTCCTTGAACTGTAAGGTTTTTTTTGTTTTTTTTTTTTAAACAATGATACTTTTTTTTTTCTAAGTACCATATGGTATCTAGATACTGAAATTCTTTGTAAATGGAAATTTAAAATTTACAAATTAAAAAAATGAGTGTCTAAAATAGGCTTAAAAGAAATCCAGTGAAAAGTAAATGGGGAAAAATGTTTCAGAAACATACCACAATGTACTTAAGAATAAACCAAAACCCTTAAATTGTTATTATAGACCAAACTTTGAATGATCCAACAAATGAAGCCGAATGAGATCAGAGGCCCACGTCACATGTAGGAGGCTCCTGAAGAACTTGGATGCTTATTCATGGCACTGTGGAAGCTGGGCTCTAGGACAGCCTACAGTTCCTAGGTAGTGCCATCATCCCCTGGTGAATCTGGGCTGACCTGTGCAACTGACAGAACACAGGGGGGATGAATATGTGGTTTCCAGGATATCTCAGCTCACACTACCATTATAGAATTCAGATGGGATGGCTTAAACAGCACATTTATTTCTCACAACGCTGGAGGGTAGGAAATCCAAGATCAAGGCACCAGTAGATCTGGTATTTAGTGAGGGAACCAACTCTTCCTTGTTTGGAGATGGCCATCTTCTCATTGTATCCTCACATGGTAAATATAGAGAGATGTGATCTCTCTCCTATCTTTTCTTATAAGGGCACTAATCCAATTCATGAGGGCTCCACCCTCAAGCCCTAATTACCTCCCCAAAGCCCCACCTCTAAAAATCATCATGTTGGGGATTTTGGCAACAACATATGAATTTAAAAATATATACCTATTCAAGTCATAGCCCAGGTTATAAGGAGAATTATAGCTTCCTTCGAGGTCTCTTGGCTCACTCACTCTTGGTACCTAAGCCACTGTGTAAGAAGTGATGATGGAGTGGCCACGTAGATACAGAAATACCGGCCAGCCCAAAGCCAGTCAAGTCATCTCGGCTGATATCCCAGATAGAATGTGGTGGCCGTGAAAATGCCTCTCAGATGGTTCATGCCTGTAATCCTAGCACTCTGAGAGGCCAAAGTGGGTGGATTGCCTGAGCTCAGGAGTTCAAGACCAGCCTGAGCAAAAGCAAGATGCTATCTCCAAAAAATAGAAAAAAACTAGGTGAGCATAGTGGCACATGCCTGTAGCCTCAGCTACTTGGGAGGCTAAGGCAAGTGGATTGCTCAAGCCTAAGAGTTTGAGGTTGCTGTGAACTATGATGTCATGATACTCTACCCAGGGTGACAGAGTGAGACTCTGTCTTAAAAAAAAAAAAAAAAGAAAAGAAAACGTCCTTCTCAGATCTCATACTACAGAGAACATAAGTGACAGAGTCAGCTGCTTTGCTTTCAAATCCATCACCATGTTCAACCAAGTCCATACTTTTCACAGGTTTTTATATCTGTACCTAGGAGGCACAGGACTTCTCTGAGGTAACTTTGGCTCAAGGACTCCTTGTCAGCATTTCTAAAAGTTTTTTAGAATTGCTGTGCAATCACTGACTAACGAGCCCACAGGCCTCCCTTCCTTCTTCCCTTCCTATCTTTCCCTCTCTTCTTTCTGATGTCTGACCAAAATCATCATCTGATGGTCCTCCAGCATAACCCAGCTGGGATGTACCAGGCCTGATAAGAAGATAGAGATTATACATCAAAAGAACTGCAAGAATTAATATGTACCATCAGGAACCTGGGGTCGAGAGGATAGCACTGGAACTGGATTTTGAGGTGTTTGATCAAGGGAGCCAGAATGTAGACTTGATAAAGAAGAGTTTAACATTGACTTTGAGGGTCATTTTTGGAAGGGGAAGAGTAGGAGACATGTGACATTATACTCTGGTAACGACCCTAAGGGGTAGAGTGGCTCTTAGAAGTCTGAAAAATATGTAGCCTATATTTATGCCTGGATTACCACAGTTGATTGTACAGGAAGGAATAAAGATGTTGTAGGAAATGGATTTGTGAGGATGGATATATTAGTATTATTTAAGGCCAGATGACTCACCCAAGGATTATGTTACATAGGAACAGAGTAGATACCTGTCACCAAAGCCATTAGCAATCAGCTGGTTAGAAAGGCAGAAGCCTCTTTAGGAAGTTTCATGGGGGCTTTGCTCTGCAGCTCAGGGCTGATGGTAGGAGAGGCAGTCATAGCATGGGGCTTGTTAGTATCCAAGGGGTTGATGGGACCCCAAAGAAATAGTGACTGGTTGGTGGCAGCTAACCACCAGAAGTCAGGAAGCTGCTATTACAGTAATTACCAGATAGATCAGAGGAATGGACAAGGAGGAAGTTTGGGGAATAATTAATAGAATGTGGCATCCCTAGGGGCAAAATAGAGAGCCAAAAGGGTATTGCTTAACATTATGGCCAAAACATAAAGGCAAGAATGGAGAAGCCAGAGGCTGAAGGCAGTTCTTGGTAAGCTGCAGTCCTCTGGTTACTATCTACACCTGAGCCAATTTTCCAGTCCAGAACCCATTGACTGAAAATGTGCTGGGTTGTTAGGAGGAAAGACACTACCCCCAGCCTTTCCCCAGAGGGAATTATGACCATTAATTTGGGTGAATGTAAAATACAGAGATAAAAATTCAGATGGTTGAAGACTATCAGATATAATAGTCAATAAACAATATGGATCAGAGCTCACCTTGAAACTCTAGCAGAGTGGTGGCTTATGATGAAGGTAATAGAATGGAATCTTTACTGAAGTCTAACTCATAGTGGACTCATTGGGTCTATGAAACCACCCGTGGTTGTTCCTTAACCCCCGAGTGTTCAGTCAAAATTGATATGCTTGCATCAAGCACCAGCCTCTGGGGTCAGAGCTCTGACAGAGGGAAGGGCAAGTGGAGATCTCTGCAACTGCTACACTCCCATGTCTCCCTGCTGAGATAGTAAATTAGAAATGTTACATCTCAGGGTAGAGGCAGGAGAATGCAGAGATCAATGACAGTCTGAAAGGCCTGAAAGATGTGGAATGGTGGTCCCAAGGGTACAACCTTTTAATACACCAGTCTGGACCCTTTGTAAACTAAGTGGATCTTGGAGAGTAACTGATAAACTCTGTAAGCTCAATCAGGTAGGATCAGAGACCACAGCTGCTGTGCTAGATGTCATATCATTCCAAGGACAGAAACATAAGGCCTCAGGTACATGATGTGTGCGGCCACTGATTGATGAATTTGTTCTTTTCCATTTCAACTATACGAGAAGAAAAGAACTCATGTGAGAAGAACAATACTCATTCACAATTTTGTCCCGGGAATGTGCTAATCTCTTCCCTTCTATACTACTCCAAGGAGGTCTGGATTGCCTGAGCATCCTCAGAACATTACACTGATCCATTATATCAACGATGGTTTCACCTGGTTAGGCAGAATAAGCAAGCGTTAACTCATGCTTAATGGATGGTGAATGATTCTGAGCACCTTTTCATATACTTATTGACTGTTTTGTATCACAGTGTATCTTGTTTTATGAAATATCTGTTCAAGGCTCGGCACCCATAGCACAGTGGTTACGGCGCTGGCCACATGCATCCAGGCTGGCAGGTTCAAACCCAGCCCTGGGCCTGCTAAAGCAACAAAGGCAACTGCAAAAACAACAACAACAAAATAGCCAGGTGTTGTGGTGGGTGCCTGTAGTCCCAGCTACTTGGGAGGCTGAGTCAAGAGAATCACTTAAGCTCAGGAGTTTAAGGTTGTTGTGAGCTGTGATGCAACAGCACTCTATGGAAAGTGACATAGTGAGACTCTGATTTAAGAAAAAAAAGAAGAAAGAAATATCTGTTGGGCGGCACCTGTGGCTCAAGGGAATGGGACACTAGCCCCATATGCTGGAGGTGGAGGGTTTGAACCCAGCCCTGGCCAAAAACTGCAAAAAAAAAAAAAAAAAGAAAGAAAGAAAGAAATGTCTGTTCAAGTATTTTGGCCACTTAAAAATTATTTCTTTTCATTATGAATAAGAAAATAATTACATTAATTTAGAGAAGTTCTTTATATATTCTTGGTATAATTCCTTTGTCAGTTGTTTGTTATAAATATTTTCCCTGGTTTATAACCTAGAACTTCATTTCCTTCATTTTAATTTGCAAAAATTTTAAGTTTTCTTGAAGTCCAATTTATCAGTTTTTATCATTGATACTTGGTATTTTATAATCCTTTCTGATAAATCTTTGTCTGCTACAGGTCACAAAAATACTATCTTATGTTTTCTTCTGCACATTTTATTATTTTTGCTTTTATATTTAGATCTATAATGTATCTTAAATTAATTTTTGTGTCTAGAATGAGGTAATGGTTAAGACTGATTTTGATATCTCAGATGGCTTATGCCTATAATCCCAGCACTTTGGAAGGCTAAGGCAGGAAATTCAATAGAGGCCAGGAGTTTGAGACAAGTCTGGGCAATATAGTGAGACACCCATCTCTACAAAAACAAAACAAAATTAGCCAGATGTGGAAGCATGTGTCTGTAATCCCAGCTACTTGGGAAGCTGAAGTGAGAAGATTGCTTAAGCCCAGGGGTTAGAGGTTATAGTAAACTATGATTGTGCCACTGCACTCTAGCCTGGATGACAGAGTGAGATCTTGTCAAAATCCACAAAAATATGGGTTTTTTTCTTTTAACCTATAGATACCTAGCTTTTTTCACAATATTGACTGAAAAGATTATTTTCTTTTGTTCCTTAAATTAAATTAGCATAGTTGGTAAAAAGTCAATCAACTATGTATGTCTAGACACTGTTATGGCCCCTCTGCTCCAGTTGATTGTTGATCTGCCTGTCACACTGTCTTCATTGCAGTAGCTATATACTGAGGCTTGAAATCAGTTATTGTAAAGTATTCTGACTTTGTTATTCATTTTGAAAGATTGCTTTAGCTATTCTATTATTTTGTGTTTGTGCATGAGTTTTAGAATCATTTATAATTCTTTTTAAAAAGAATTAAAAGGAATTCTTTTCTGGGTGGTGCCTGTGGTTCAAAGGAGTAGGGTGCCGGCCCCATATGCTGGGGCTGGTGGGTTCAAACCCAGCCCCAGCCACAAACTGCAAAAAAAAAAAAAAGAAAGAAAGAAACAAAGAAAAAGAAAAGAAAGAATTCTTTTCTGGGTGTGGTGGCTCATCCTTGTAATGAGCCAAGGTGGGTGGCTTGCCTGAGCTATGAGTTTGAGACCAGCCTGAGCCAGAGTAAGACTCTATCTCTAAAAATAGCTGGGCAATGTGGCATGTGCCTATAGTCCCACATACTGGGGAGGCTGAAGCAAAAAGATTGCTTAAGCCCAAGAGTTTGAAGTTGCTGTGAGCTATGACGCCACAGGACTCTACCAAGGGCAACAAAGTGAGACTCTGTCTCAAATAAATAATAAGTAAATGAATAAAAAGCATACTGCTTGGATTATGATTGAGATTTTGTTGAATCTATCTATCAATTTGGGGGAATAGATATCTTAATGTTGAGTCTTCCAATCCATGAATGGGATATATCTTGCCATTTATTACATCTTGGTTCAATTGTAGTTCACCAATGTTTTCAGTGTATATGCTGGCACATCTGTTTTTCAATTTGTTCCTGTGACTCTAATGTTTTATTCTACTATGAATATTATTGCTATTTTTGGCTTTATTTTTCAAATGTTTTTGCTAGTTTGTAGCAATAAGTTTATTTTTGTATATTGATCTTATATTTTGCAACATTGTTAAATATTATGATTTAGGTTTTGTAGATTCCATTGGTTATAATATATTACAACTACTCCATCTGAGATAAATGAAAACCTCTTCCTTTCCAACCTTTATCTTCATTTATCATTTTTTTGTTTGCCTTACAGCACTAGCTAGAATTTCTAGTTCCACATTGTACTGAAGAGATGTGAGCTGATGTCTTTACCTTGTTAATATCAAAGAGTTTCAATGTTTCACCATTATTCCATGGAAGAAATTCCATTCTACTCTCAGATTATATAGAGGCTTTGTCATGAGCAAATGCTGAGGTTTATCCTATGCTTCTTTTGTGTATCTATGGATATGATCATGTAATTTTTCTCTTTTATTCTGATAATATGGAATTTTGCCAGTTGACTTTATTTTTTTTTAAATGCTAATCTAAGCTTGTCATCTTGGAATTAACATCATTTGGTCAACATGTATTTTTTTTTAATATGTATATTGCTAGGTTGTATTTGCAAATATTTTCATAAGGATTTTCCCATCATTATTTCTTAGAAATACTGATCTGTTAACATCTCTTCTTAGAATGTCTTTGTAAGGTTTTAGTAGCATGGTTATCCTCACATGAGTTGAGAAGAGTTCTGACCCTTCTATTCTGTGAGAGTATCGTATGATATTATTCTTCCCTAAATGTTTACTGAGATCACTACTGAAGCCATCTGGCCCTGTTGTTTTATTTGTGAGATTTTTGGTAGCAAAATACATTTATTTAATAAAAATACGCTATTGAGATATTTTATTTCTTTCTGGTTTCATTTGGTAAGTTGTTCTTTGCAAGTTGTATTTTTCAAATAATACATCTTTTTTATTTAAGTTGTCAGATTTATTAGCAGAAAGTTGTTTGTACTACCCCTTTATTACCTTTTAAAGCACATAGAATCATAGTGATGTTTGCTTTTTAACTCCTGATGTTGGTAATTTGTGTTTTCTTTAAAAAAAAAAAAAAAAAGTCCTGTCAGGAGAGTTGTCAATTTAATTAATCTGTTCAAAGAACAAGCTTTTAGAGCTCCTGTTTTTCTCTATTTTTGTTCACTTTTTCTTCCTTCTACTGTAGGTTTAATTTGCTTTCCTTTTTTCTTACTTCCTAAACTAGAAACTTAGATCATTGATTGCAAACTCGTCTGTTTTTCTAATATAGGCTTTTGAAGTTATAAAAATCCCTCTTAGTACTGCTTTTATTGTATTCTACAAATTTAGATATGTTGTGTTTACATTATCATTCTGTTCAAAATATTTTCTCAATTCCATTGTAATACATTATTGACTTACGGGCTTTTTAGAAGTGTATTGTTTAATTTCCAAACATTTGGAAAGCTTTACAAGTATCATTGTTTTTATTTCTACCTGATTCTTCTTGGTAAGAAAACACACAGAATCAGAATTGCCCTGTATTTCAAATCCTTTGAAATGTACTGAGATTTCATTCATGGGCTAGCATGTGGTCTAGCTTGATAAATGTTCCATGCGTACTTAGAATGTGGATATTTGGTTCTATAAATGTTTTGTATTTTGATGTGTTCTATCAATTATTGTGAGGGCAATATAAAAGTACCAAACCATGGTTGTGAATTTGTCTATTTAATCCTTTTTTTTTTTTTTTTTCAAGACAGTCTCACTTTCTTTACCCTGGTTAGAATGGCGTCATATTTCACAGCCAGGAGCTCCAGTTGCGCAATCGGTACTTATATTTCACAGCAACCTCAAATTCTTGGGCTCAAGCTGTTAATTCTCTTGCCTCAACTTCCCAAGTAGCTGGGACTACAGGCATCTGCGACAGGCCCGGATTTTTCAGAGAGGGCATCTCCCTGATACTCAGGCTGGCCTCAAACTCGGAGCTCAAGCAATCCACCCATCCCAGCCTCCTCCAAGTGTTAGGATTACAGGTGTGAGCCACTGCACCCCGCCCTTATTTAATCCTTTAGTTCTCTCCATTTTTATTCATACGTTTGGAAGCTCTGTTACTAGATACATACATATTTAGGTTATTATATATTCCTGATAATTTGGCCTTTCATTATTATGAAATCTCCTTCTAGTGCCCTTTTATCTCAGCCAGAAAGACTCCTGTTAGCATTTGTTGCAGGGCAGGTATGTTAGTGACAAACTTTCAATTTTTGTTTATCTAAAAATGTTATAATTTCGCCTTCATTTTTGAATAATATTTTTACCAGAAATGGAACTTTTCACTGATAGGTGGTTTTATGTGAGTCTTCTTCTTTTCCACCCTTAGAACTTTGAGTATCTCACCCCCTTGCCTTCTGGTCTCCACAGTTTCTGATGAGAAATCACTGTGTTGAAATCCCTTGTATGCGATGAGTTGCTTTTCTCTTCCTGCTTTATTTTCCATCTTTTTGCCTTTCACTTCTTTTTCTCATAGTATTGTACTGGCTAGGTTATTTAGCCTTTCACATACAGTAAGAAATAAGTTATAGGTTTTTGTAGATATCATTTGTCAAGTTAAGTGTCTTTTTATTCCTGGTTTATGAGACTTCAAAAAAAAATCCATGTTGAATTTTGTCGGATATCTCTCCTGAATCCAGTTTAAATAATTATAATGTTTTAGTGTAATACATTAATTGTTTTTTGAGTGTTACAGTTATCTTCCTGTGATTAACCTATTGGTCATAATGAATTATTCCTTTTTTATATTTTTGAGTTCAAATCACTAAATTTTTAAAAGGATGCTTCTGTTTCTGTTAAAAAAGAGGCTGGATGTGGTGGCTCATGCCTGTAATCCTAGCACGCTGGGAGCCTGAGGTGGGTGGATTGCTTAAGCGCACAAGTTTGAGATCAGCCTGAGCAAAATTGAGACTCCCATCTCTACTAAAAATAGAAAAACTGAGGCAAGAGGATCACTTGAGCCCGAGTTGGAGGTTGCTGTGAGCTATGACACCACAGCACTCTACCCAGGGTGACAGGCTGAGACTGTCTCAAAAAAAAAGGATAATGGTCTATAGTTTTGTTTTATTCCTTATAATGTCTTTATGTGATTTGATATTGTAGCAATACTATCTTCATATAAGGAGTTGGGAGGTAATACCTCCCCTTCTATTTCCTCTAAGATTTTTATAGAATTTTAATTACTTCTTCTTTAAATATTTGATAGAAATCAATAGTGAAGGCATCTAGGCTTAGATTTTTCTTTGGGCAAGATTTTCAGCTTAAGAATTCAATTACTTGGCTCGGCGCCTGTGGCTCAAGTGGCTAAGGCGCCAGTCACATACACCTAAGGTGGCGGGTTTGAATCCAGCCCAACCCGCCAAACAACAATGACGGCTGCAACCAAAAAATAGCCGGGCATTGTGGTGGGCGCCTGTGGTCCCAGCTACTTGGGAGGCTGAGGCAGGAGACTCGCTTGAGCCCAGGAGTTGGAGGTTGCTATGAGCTGTGAAGCCACAGCATTCTACCCAGGGGGTCAGCTTGAGGCACTGTATAAAAAAAAAAAAAAAAAAAAAAAGAATTCAATTACTTAAATGTAGGTATTCACATGTCTTTCTTCTTTAGTGTAACTTTGCTAGTCCACGTATATAATTTCAGGAATCTACTTCATCTATGTGTTTTCATTTATTAGCATAAATTTGTTTATAACATTCCCCTGTTACCATTTTACAACCTGTATAATCTATAGCAAT
>CAUYQV010187829.1:0-17379 GCA_963574575.1 Galagoides demidoff
CCACCCCGACCCCCCCCCCGCGCCGCCCACCCCCCCCCCCTCCGATCGTCCCCCCCCCCGTCTCCCACCACCCCACACTGGGTGACTCCCCCACCCCGTCTCCACCCTGCTCACACTGGGTGACTCCCCCACCTCGTCTCCACGCTCCTCACACTGGGTGACTCCCCCACCTCGTCTCCACACTACTCACACTGGGTGACTCCCCCACTCCGTCTCCATGCTCCTCACACTGCTCACACTGGGTGACTCCCCCGCCATGTCTCCACGCTGCTCACACTGGGTGATTTCTGCTGCCGTGTCTCCATGCTCCTCACACTGGGTGACTCCCCCACCTCGTCTCCATGCTCCTCACACTGGGTGACTCCCCCACCCTGTCTCCACACTGCTCACACTGGGTGACTCCCCCACCCCGTCTCCACACTGCTCACACTGGGTGACTCCCCCGCCATGTCTCCACGCTGCTCACACTGGGTGACTCCCCCACTCCGTCTCCACGCTGCTCACACTGGGTGATTTCTGCCGTGTCTCCATGCTCTCTTCTTTGAAGCCTTTATTCTGCCATCGTGGTCCACTCAATGATGTTTTCTTGTTTCTGTTATTGTATTTTTCAAATCTAAAATTTCCACATGATTATGTTTTATATCTTTTATTTCTTTGCTGAGACTTTCTGTTTTTCCCTTTGTTTCCAGTAAGTGTTTGCCCTTACTTTTAGGAGCATTTTTATAACATGTGCTTTAATGTCTTTATCAGATAATTCTAACAACTATCTCGTCTCAGTGCTGGCTTTTTCTATGAGTTGGTATTTTCCTGGTTCTTCATATGCTGAGTAATTTTGTATTGTACCCTAAGAATTTTAAAGATGTTCTGAGACTCTTGGTCTTGTTTGCCTCCTATAAAACATGCTGACTTGGGCGGCGCCTGTGGCTCAAGGAGTAGAGCGCTGGCCCCATATACCAGAGGTGGTGGGTTCAAACCCGGCCCCGGCCAAAAAAAAATCCATGCTGACAGTTTTATTTTGCTAAGTTTGCTGGCATAAATCTGCAGACCCCAGCCCACCTTCTCTGGGACTGATTCCAAGGCCACTGTGTTCTTAGGGCCTTGTTCCCACAAGTATGCCATCCGTAGGCCAGACTGCCCTTGGCAGTACAGCAGGTAAAAAGCAAAATAGGAAAATTGGTAAAATTCAAAGAAAGTCTACAGTTTGGTTTCAAGGAATGATGCAAGGCTCCTCTGTGTAGGCAGGATAGTGGGAGGCGAGCTGGGCACTGGGCCTTGAACCTGGGGTGTCTCCTCACCCCACAGGTAGCAGTGCCCTCCCTGTGTGCACCAGACTGGCGAGTGGCAGAGTCACAACTGATCTCACTGCCGCCTCTGCTGTGCCAGCCCAGGATGCTCAGCAGCTCTCCCAGTGTTAGGTGGACAAGGCCTGCAGGTTTGTAGCCTTCTGCAGAAGGTCCCTGATTTTCCATAAATGTGGAGGAGGTGAATCTTCCTTCTAGTAGAGCACATCCCACCTGGCAGTGATGGCTAAGTGAGGTCTGATGGAGTGGGGTGGGGTGGGGACTGCTGTTTAGTCTGCTCCAGCCTCCTGGGTCTCTGTCAGTCACTTTTGCAGTTCAGGAGCACCTGTGGGCAGAAGCTTTGCTGGTGTCTTGATGGGACCTGCCCTGCTGGGGCCCCCTTGTACACACTCTACTCCCAGAGTGGCCGGAAGCCTGTGTAACATGTGTTTCCTCCACCCCCTCTGTGGCAGTAGAGAAACACTGAGGCTCTTCACCTCCTGGGTGTCCAACAGGGGTTTCTCGTTACCCTCAGGCCCTCCCAGGCCTTACCTTCCCTCACTCTCTGTGTGGTTGCTGTGACAAAGCAGAATGTGCCAGAGGCCCGTGAGGGGGCCTGCCGGCTCTGAGCTGTTGCAGTCGCTGTGAGTGAGGGTATGGGTGAGGGCATAGCACTGCTCCTTGCTGTGTCCGCAAGTTGAGAAAGGCCCTGAGAACAGAACCTGGGCACAGCATTTAGGAGCAGACGCTCAAGTCCCACTCAGGCCCTGAGTTCTGAGGCTGTAACATCTCTGAGCATAGGGACAGGGCGGCAGCTCCTGCCCTCCGTGTTATTTGGGAGCAATGAAGTGCCAACAGTGCCCTGCAGGGGCAGGGCTAGTACAAGGATAGTGGGGAAACACTGGTCTCTGTGACTGGGTCAAGGTGCATTCTTCAAGCAGTTTAAGCAGTGTCTTATCTCACAAAGCATGTGGGCTCAGGGCAGGGAAGGGCCTGTGAGGCCACGTGCGTGCAGGGGCTCTTGTGAAGAGATGTGTGTGCCCTGCCCTGAGCACATTCCTCTTCCACAGGTGACCCCAGGGTTTGAAGAAAAAGAAGGGGAGCTGCTGGTCAGGGGGCCTTCCGTGTTCCGAGAATACTGGGATAAACCAGAAGAAACTAAGAATGCGTTCACTTCAGAAGGCTGGTTCAAAACAGGTAGGCCCCACATTTATGGGATTTGTGAGTGGAACAAGAGTGCAACTCAGACTCCTCAGCTCAGATTGAATCTGTGCTTCTGGCGCCTTCAGTCAAAGGCACAGGGTGGGGTGGGGACTGCTGTTCAGTCTGTGAGCACCCATCCCCCTGCCAGCTGCTAGAGGGAGGACCCACAGGCCCTTAGGAGCCAGGGCCTCATTGCCACCTCTGCTCCTAGGTACACTCCGACTCTGTGCCAGAGACCCTTATACACCCTCATCTCCACCCAGCTGCCTTGCTTTGTAAATCTTTCCCTCCTCCCACCTAGGGTCAGAAGTCGCCTTGGTGTGGTGCGATTTGCTGTGGTCTTGTCGTTATTTATGTCACCACTCAAGTGGGTGTGTGTCCTGTGTTGCTGGCTGCAGCGGGCCTGTGGGTGGCTGTCAATCTGTTATCTAGACTGAAGCTGCCCAGGACCCTGACAGGGTAAGGAATGAGGCTGGTGCCCCTGGAGTGCTCTCTCCCGAGACACGTGCCCAGAGCCTGCTCTACCTGCCACATGTCCACCTCCTGTGTGAGAGGCTGGTGTGGACCTAGGACCCGTGTCCTGCCAAGAAGCACAGTAGGTGCTAGAAATACTTCAGTGCGCTGTGTGTATTTACTACGTGTCTTTACCTGGAAGGACATCATTCCTGACATTGGAGGGTGGGGTTGGGGGAGGGGGTTCTTTTATTCTCTTTCTTTCCTTGCCTTTCTGTAGTTTTAAAATTTTTGCCCTAAGCATGAGTTATTTTATAATAAGGTAATGTTTTCCAAAAAGAAGACCTCTTTTCCTGTCAGGGTACACTGTAGCCCCGAGTGGGAAATGCACCTGTGCCACTCCTCTGTGGGGAGCAGAGCTCAGGAGGCCACGGCAGACAGGATGGGCACTGCACTCTGAGGGCCCACACATCCCTGAGAGGGAAGGAGAGTGGGGAGGCAGGGGCCCATGACCCCAAGAGGCCTTCAAAGCTGTACTGAGACTGGTATCCATGGGCGTGTGGCCACCTGTCCATCCTCCCCCCAGGGAGTCTGGGGCTGTCGTGAGCTGAGGCTACAGAGTAGCTAAGCAGGCTGGCCACGTGGAGCCCCACAGCCACAGAGTGTTGGGGGAACCCAGCTGCCCAAAAGTTTGTGAGCCCTGTGGAGTAGGGCCTGGGGAGAAGGGCAGGGAGGGTCCTCCCTGCTGAAAGGTGGTGCCAAGCAGCTCTTTCTGCTCCCCACCCTGCAGTTGCACTCCCAGCTGCTGCTCTCACTCCCTCAGCAGCTGTGGTTACTGCATGTGGTCCCGTAGTCAGGAGGGCTGGCCATGCAGCAGTGAGGGTGTTGCTTCTGAGGTATCCTGGTCACTCATGCCAGGTGGGTACAGGGTGCATTCTGTGGTTTTGCGAGGTGAGCATCCAGGGAGCCCTCAGAGCAGAGGCCCAGAAATGTGCTACAGGTTCATATACGCCTGGAGGGTACCTCTGTGTGGCAGATGCCAGCAGAGGTTGGGTAGGGACTTGGAAGCCCCAGTGACATGCTCCTGCTAGTCTGCCTATCAGAACAGCATGCCAGCTGCCCCGCCATGTCCTGTGAAGGCAGGTGAAGCCCTCCGTGAGTGTCCTTCAGACTCAGGACTGAGGGCATGCTCTGGGCTGCTCCCCTCCTGCTTATGGCACCACTAGGTTTGGCAGTTTTGACTGGGAAACCTGCCCTACTGTGTGCTCTCTGCCTTTATTTTTAAATACAGATAAAAAGCTGCAGTTTTTTTTCTTTGAGAGCACAGGAGCCCAAACCCCATGGATGCAGCTGGCTGCAGGGCAGGGTGGGCGGGCAGTGGAGGTGTTTGCAGCCCCTGCTGCTGATGAGCATTTCAGCCAAGAAGGAAGTGAGCATTAATTACTGTAAAGAGATGTCTTTAGGAGAAAATGATTTTGAAATTCAGTTTAATTTCATTGTAATGTGCTGCAAACAGGAAGGAGTGTGTGTGTTTAATTGGTTCTCGGGGGTAGGGCCGGGAGCCGCTGCCTTTGTCACAGGCCATTAGCGGTACAGGCTGCATAATGAGCGGTGCGATCAGCCTGCAGCTGTGGCTCCTGGGAGTGTGTGATATTAAACAGAAATCAGGACAGATGAAACTTAACCCTTTCCTTGGCCACATGGAGGGCCATGGTGACTGCCAGGGGTCCACAGCTTAGCTTGCGGTGACCAGATGCACTGGGTTTCCTCAGGTGACACTGCTGTATTCAAGGATGGTGGATACTGGATCCGGGGCCGGACCTCAGTGGACATAATCAAGAGTGGGGGCTATAAAGTCAGTGCCCTAGAGGTTGAGCGGCACCTCCTTGGCCACCCCAGTATTGTAGGTGAGTGGCCCACTATGCTGAGTCTCACATAGTCACAACAAGGCAACCCTTTTCCACTTGCCCTGTGAAGCATATTTCCGTCCTCCATCACCAGCATGGGGGCCCTGATGGAACCTGCAGTACCCACAGCCAGGCTTCAGGCCTGCCCATGGCATGTGTCCCGTCCGCATGATCTACTTGGGGCATGTCCATGGCAGTGGGGCAGGTGTGGAGAGGCAAGTGGCGGGAAGTCTGAGCCCCAAGAATGCTGTGGCGAGCCCACCCTCCCCCCTCCCTGCAGGACCCACCAGCCTCACCAGGTGCCTTGCTCAAGGACCTCCAGGACGCCCGTCAGAGATTACCAGCTTGCTCTGTGCAGTCTGGGTATGCTTGGCTGCCAGGTCCCAAGGTCCCATCCTGTTCTTCTGTCCTCAGATGTGGCTGTGATTGGAGTGCCAGATATGACCTGGGGCCAGCGGGTCACAGCTGTGGTGACCCTCCGAGAAGGACACGTGCTGTCCCACAGAGAGCTCAAAGAGTGGGCAAGGTAGGACAGGTGGGGCACTCATGGGGCTAAGGCATCCACGGGATACTCATAGTGCCTGGGGCCAGGTAAGAGCCATCCAGGCCGTAGCATCACCAGTCTCGGAGGTGGACGTGAGAACCAGGAAGAGTCAACCAGTTGGCCCCTGGAGGATGCAGTCTTGTACCCCATGGAGGCAGTGTATAGGGACAGGCAGATTCAGTTCAGAGCCCACATTCTGAGGTGGCAGAGATGCACAGCTGAGACTGAGCCACAGGCCCTGTGTCTTCCCCTTCCTGCCCTTGGTGTGGGACCCCCAGCATACTGTCCCTGCCTCGGTCCTGGACTTTTCCTGTTCCAGAGCCCCTGGTGCCCAAGGCCAGCATCCTTCACTGTCCCTCCCACTCAGCTGACAGCCACTTGCCCTGCTGGCCCCACTCTCTCCTGGGCTCCTCCACCTGCCTGGGTGCCAGACTGAGCCTGAGCAGTCCTGGTGTGGGGAGGCTCCTATAGACAGGAGCTGGTATGGCTGAAGAGGGAGCTGTCAGTCCACAGCAGCAACTCTGTTCCACCTGAGCTGGCTCCTCCTCTTCTTCCCACACCCTCTCTGCCTCCACCAACTTGCCTCCTTCTCCTTAGCACTAAAGATATTCATGGGTTAACAGTAGGAATCCTTGTCCAATCAAGGGCAGCACAGCTGGGGAATTGAAGGTGTCCCAGGATTTGCAGCACCACAGGAAACTGCAGCTTAACAAAAATCAGGAAGAGTCTGGTCGACCACTCTGACTAAACAGTTACTTTGTTGAAAAGGAAAAGGCTCGGCGCCTGTGGCTCAAGTGGCTAAGGCGCCAGCCACCTACACCTAAGGTGGCAGGTTCAAATCCAGCCCAGGCCTGCCAAACAACAATGACTGCTGCAACCAAAAAAATGGCCGGGCGTTGGGGCGGGCGCCTGTGGTCCCAGCTACTTGGGAGGCTGAGGCAGGAGACTTGCTTGAGCCCAGGAGTTAGAGCTTGCTGTGAGCTGAGATGCCACGGCACTCTACCCAGGGGGACAGCTTGAGTCTCCTGTCTCAAAAAAAAAAAAAAGAAAGAAAGAAAAGAAAAGTACAGAGAGTGCCTTGGGGAGTTCAGGGACCAGGGTCCAGCTGTGCTGCCCTCAGCTGCCCTCTGCCCAGGATGCTAGGCCCAGCTGCGCCTCAAGCTCCATGGTCGTGGGGTCCCATCTCCCCAGTGTGTAGGCCAGGCTCACTGCCCAATATTGGGTAGGGCTGGTAAGGCTGCCTAGGCTCTGACAGTAAGTGTGAGGGGCCAGTGCTAGAGCACTGGGGAGAAGGTCCTGTGTGGGACTTAGGCGCCTCCTTGACTGGGCCCCCCCATCAGGAATAGCCACAGGGCATCCACCCCATGTCCAGAGCACGAAGGGCAGGGCTGAGACTATTGCTGCCCACAGCTCCCACGTGCCCCCAGCAGCCCAGCCCTGGCCTCAGCTGCCTGCTAGCGTGTCCCCGAGGGCCTGAGACTGAGGTTGCTGTGCTGTAGACAGGGAAGGAAGGAGGGGAGGGAGGAGATAAGTTAAGAGGGTTAACCCAACCACCCCAAAGGAGTCATCTAGGCTTCCTGTGGGACACTGCATCTTGGCTGTGTGGGAACTGCAGACCTCGAGTGTCACCCTAACAGTACTGGGTGGAAACACCGAGGTTTGGCAGTGAGGCAGGGCACATGGTCAGTGCCTGCAGACCTGGAGGTTTGCTCAGGTCTCTGAATGCTGAGCAGAGTAGGCCACCCCTCAGCCTGCCCACCACCTCCCCAACCCCTTCCAGAAGCTTCCGTTGTGCTCATAGCTCAGCAGGGGCTGGGCCATGGGGTGGAAAGTCCAGGGGCTGCTCTGGGCAGCCTGTCTACACACGGTGGCCTCTGTCCTAGAGTGATTGTAGGACAGCGGCCACCTCTTGGGGCAGAGATCATGTGATCACCCAGCTGGTTCTTGTCAGATAAGACCTTCCAGGCCATGTTTGTTTTTGCAGACACGTCCTGGCCCCATATGCAGTGCCCTCTGAGCTCCTGCTGGTGGCGGAGATCCCGAGGAACCCAATGGGCAAGGTCAACAAGAGGGAGCTGGTCAGGCAGCTCTACCCAGCCTGACCAGCTGCACAGTGGCACCAGGACCCACAGAGAGGCCTGGTGTCCTGTACCTGGAGCCCCAAGTCAGGCTAAGCAGAAGGCCAGCCTGCACGGGGTGAAGGCCCCTCCCCAGTCTGACCATCACAACGAGAGGTGAACCCTAGCCACCCCCACACCCCGCCCCATGTCCCCAGTGAAACACCCTGGCTGTACCTGCCCCTCCATGTGCCCCGAGGTTGGCAGGTCTGCTCCAGGGAGGGTTGCAGAGGTGTCTCTGAGAAATAAATGAAATAAAGACTCCACAAGAAGAAACATGCCTGCCTGTCCTGTCTGCCCATTTAAGAACCCACCCGCTCCTCTGCAAAGCAGCTCAAACCATCCAGGTCAGAGCCAAGACCCTGCTGCCCCAGCTTCACGTGTCTGACCTCCAGGTGCCTGTGGTCTGGGCAGACTGGGTGGGTTTATGGACAGTGAGGCCATCCTGAGCCATGCAAACCTCCAGGAAGGCCCCAGGGACTGTGGTAGGAGTCCCGATAACCAGCTCGTCCCAAGGCCACAGGCACAGACCCTTTAGGGCATCCTTCTGCCACCCTGGCTCCCTCCAGCCCTCACAGCAGGACCCAGTGTCCATCTGGTCAGAGATTAGAGCTTGGCCAGAGAGTGGAGCTGCTCAGTGCTCCCTTGGGAGAAATCTGGCCCTGCATGTGCTGGCTGTGTTTGATGACCCTTCTAGAACCTTCCTCGGTCAGGGCAGACTTACCATCCATGGGTCAGCTTCCCCTCTCTGGAGCAGAGATCAGAGCAGCCTTTGCTCTGTGGGGGGCAAAAGGCCTTCACAGGAACAACCACAGTGCAGTAGGCTCCTGGTTCTTAGATGGAGGGTGCTAGCTACTGTATCCCACACCAGTAGGTAGGGGACACGGCCACTGGAAGGCAAATAGTCACCAGGGCTCTCAGCCCCCAACCAGGATCTTGACCTCAGGAATATGTGCAGGCAGCAGCCAGCACACACCCTGGAGCCCTATCCTCGTCCCTGGAGTATCACCTCACAACCTGTCAACAGAGCTGGGATACTGGACAGCTCACTCTGCAATAGGGTTCTGTCCTGGGCCGTCAGGTGGCCACGTGATCACGGAGCCCCCTGGCCACTGCTGGCTCCACGGAGATGTAGGAGGAGCCTGCCTACCACACCAGGCCTAAGGGCAACCAGGGGCCTTTGGAGCAGACGTGTGGTTTGGAGTCACTAATTTTGTGGCAACTTGTTACCGCATCATCCGCATGTCCTTCACACCCACAACCCCCAGCTGGAATTTTAAAAGGAAGAAGAAAAGAAGTTAGCATGGATTCTCCTGGACGCTGCTTGCAGGACAGGGCAGCCTCCTGTGTGCTGCCGGCTCCTGGGCTGTGCTGAGGAACAGAGGAGTCCCTCACTGTCAGCAGTAGCACAGGGCATCTGCTGTGGGAGCATCCCTCTGGGCGGATGCTGAGGCTGCCATGTTCTTGGCCCTTGACACATCCCCTGATCTCTATCCTGTCCTCATCCATGACCACAGGGACATGGTGCCACATTCAAGGGCATAAGAGGGCCCTGGGTGAAACAATTCCAGCAGGGAAAGTGGGCTGCAGTGCCATGGCAGCTGAATTGGTTTTGTTGCAGCAGTTGATTTAATCTGAATGGTCATTAATGTGATTTATGTGGTTGTATGGGGTGCTTTGCTCCCGTGTTTGTCACCAGCCCACTTAAAGTGATTGAAAGACAGTGGAGGGGAGAGGTAGCGCCACTGGGCAGACTCAGGGTGCCCCCCGGCCTGGTCTGAGTGCACTGGCAGGAACAGGGGCCTAACCCAGCCCTGGAGGTCCAGTTATCAGGCTAAGTGACCAGGGCTGCACCACCCCTGGCACAGCCAACTCTGACGAGGAGGGGTAGCTGGAGGTGCTGGTGGAGGACTCAGGCTGTGGGCATCTGGCTGCAGACCCAGCTAATGCCTGCCTGGCCCTTTCCCTGCCCGGATCAGGTCCTACCCACCCCCGGGCTTGGGATCTCACAACCCACACCCTCCTCTCCACCTGTCCCCCATCGCCAGCAAGGCCACAAGGACTGCTTAGGACCAACCCCAAGCACTGACAACAGGGTCAAAGCAGATAAAGAGTCAGTGTCACAGGCACCATGTAAGGACACAGAAGCAGAAGGAAGCACTCTCATCCTTTCCCCCAGAATTTGGGAGAAGGGGGTTTTGAGACAGTTTGACAGGCAAAGGGCCAGGAAACTGGGTCTGCTCATTGCCTAAGGATGAGCTCGGAGGTCAAGAAGCAGAGCCAGTTCCCAGATCATGCTGTCTCTTGGCATGGGCCAGGGCCACAGGTCTAGTTGGGTCAGCTGGTCCACCAGGCTACAGGGCCTGGGAGAAAGACATCCCAAAGAACAGTCTTGGGTCTCACAAGGGCCACAGGTTCGAGGACAGCCAAGGGGCTGGCTGAGAATCTTCACACTAGTCAGCTGTGCAGCTCCCAGGCCTAGCAAGGGAGTAAGACAGCAAACTCCTCCCCTTCCCTCCCTCCTTTCCTTCCCCCTCCCTTCCCTCCTTTCTCTCTTCCTCCGTCCTCCTCCCCTTCTAATCCCTCCCCTCCCCATCCCACCCTCAGTCACTGGTATTGAGCTGAAAGCTTGACTACAGGACAGGTGACCAGCTCTGTGGGTTAGAACTGGGGGAAGGAGAGAATGGACAGACACTCTGTCCACTAGGTGGAAGGAGTTAGGCTAGGGCCTCTCTGGACTCGTAGATTTATGACCTGGAGTACTTGCGTCCTTGCCTTTCTGGAGCTTAGACAAACACAGCCCCCAGCCCCACAACTCACAAGTCCCATGCCAGCCTCCCAAGGGCTCTGGTACCTGGGATCTGCAGGCCCAGCCCTTAGAGCTTTCAGTGGAGTGATTTTTGCATCAAAACCATGCCCCTGGGGGTAGTTATTAATGATTTATAAGTTGCTTTAAAAACTCAACCATTAGAAGGGAAGCCTGGTGGCCTCTGCTCTCCGGCCATCCCATGTTCCCAGTCCTTGTCACTGGCTGGCCTGCCCTTGAACCTCTCCCTGGCCAGGGTGGGGCTAACAGAGGAGCCTCTGCTGGCCCAGCTCACAGCACACTGGCATCAGCCTGGGGGGTAGGCTGATCTATCCCCATCAGGCAGAGCACCCCCAGCCACAGGAAGGGAGAGTGGACGTGGGCAGGTACGTGGGTCCAGGAGCCTCCCCTGAGGCTAGTCACTCACCCTCTGTCCCTATTCAAGGTGGGAGCTTGGAGAGCAGGGAGGTGCGGCAAGGGGAGGGGTCCACACATTGGGTTGTCATGCTGGGCCAGCAGGGGCATTGGGCCCTGTGTCTGCAGGGACGTGTTGGGGACCCACATCACCAGGCCCACCACCCGCTTCCAGCTCAGTCCCAAAGACTGGGCAAGCAGCCACTGCCCCCCTGCTTCTATGGGGCGTTCCTAGAGCCACACTGCCCCCTGCTGGTGCCAGGGGTGTGACAGAGCTGTGAGGTCAGTGGCCATCTCCCTGAACATTAGGCTGGGCGCCCACCCCCTAGGATACTGGTGCTGGCTGAGCCCAGAGAGGGGCACTCAGGAAACTAGGTGGGCCCTAAGGGCTGGACTTGGCACCTGGTCAGATCCTCCATCCCCATGGCCAGTGGGACATAAGAATGTGGCAGGGCAGCTAGGCTGGAGAGGGACCTCCAGCAGCTCAGGGGAAACCTGCCCAGACAGAGCCAGCCACCCCAGAACCCCAAAATCCACTCCATAGGACCAGGACTAAGGGTCTGTCTTATACCAGCCCCAGGTGCTCAGGACCAGAGGGGGGGGGTCAGCCTGCACCCCAGCCTATGGCCATCTTGCATCTGTCCACAGGTTCTAGTGCAAAAGATGTTGGAAAGAGAATTGGAGAATGACTATTCTTTTGTGTGTGTTTGTGGGGGTGCTGTGAACTTCTGAACAAAACAGCACCCTAAACACATCCCACAGGGGATGCTCTGTGACACCTGCAATGCATTTTGTGGCCACCAGAGGGAAGATGGCGGCCTGGGCGTGGGTACAGCATCCCCTGAGCCCTGAGGTCCCACCGCCCCATGCAGGCCACAGGGCCAGGCCAGGGCTCAGGTATGGTGGCCATGGATGGTGCCCAGCACTTCCAGGTCTTACCCTGCCCACTCTTGCTTCCACACTACCCCATCTGCTCAGTTCACCCTCTTGGACCCAACTGGGGCCTCCCTACCAATTCTTCCATGTCAACTAGTGCTGGGACAGCCCTGGGCAGGGCCTGGGCATGTAAGGAATATCTCCTGGCCTCAGCCTGGCCCCAACCTCCAGGCCAATGTGTAGTGTAGAAAGGGGGTGACCCAGGTTCCTGGCCTATGAAATGGGCCCTGACCTCAGAGGGTCATTGGGGGCAGGTGGACCAGGCAGAAGCAGAAGCCATACCTTGGCTATGAATAGCTGTGACAAGCACCTGCCCACCCAACACCTCTCCTGATCATCATAGGTAGCCCAGGTGCTTGTCCCCCAGGCCAGCACCTGCTGCCATCAAGGTCACTCCTTCATTCTCCAGCACCTGTATCCTGTGGTAGCTGCTAACACCTGGCCAAGCCTGACCAAGGCCCTGGACTCTTTGGGCTGGGCTGTCCAGCACAGCTTGCTGAACCTTGGCGCCTTGCTGGACGGCCTTTGAGGACTGCACACCTGACTTCAGTAGCTGGTATGTGTATTTGTGTGTAATTCTGCATAAACCTGCACAATGGCACACCTGACAATTACCATATTGTCCTGAAGCAGTGTGGCATCACTCCTTTGCTGAAAGCCATCAGTGATCCCCCATTTTATCATGAGAAAGTTGAAAATTCATCCCAAGCTGGGCACAGCACTGGTTCCTGCCCACACTGGACCACCTGTTCAGGGGCCTGTGGGTGCAGAGCAGGTGGGTGAGGGGAGCTAGACCTCATGAACTGCCAGAGCTGCAGGGGCCCTGGCTCTGGTTTTCCTGGCCCCAGGTCCTCTTCTGTTGGGGGAGAGGAACAGGGTAGGCAGCACAGTGAGTGAGGGGAGGGTGGAACAATGGGTTGGCCACCTGGAATATCCCAGGCTGCAGAGTGGGGGAAAGGGAGCTGCAAAGTGCAGTTAATGCTGGCGGTCGGGGTGTGTGTGTGTTAAATGTCCCTAAGTCACCAGGAAAGGGGGAGGGCTCTTCTGGAGTTGGTGGTTTCACAGCCTGAAGTGAACCCCCAGGGCTTGCCCTGGACACCTCCCAGGGTAGGGTCCCTTACTGAAAGGCTGGCTGCCCGGCCCGGGGTTACATCCTCCCCCCAGAGCCCTAGCCAGCTGCCTCCCTGCACTTTGGGTTTACCCAGGCCCCTGCCAGCTTATCCTGTCCCTTGGAGACCCCCACAGCCCCTGGATGAAGGTTTCTCTTCCCTAATTGGGTGGGAGGCAAGAGGTCGAAAGCAAGGCAGAGAGGCAGGGTGGACAATAGGGAGGAAGGGTCCTGAGGGAATTGCTGCCCCCAAACCTGTTTTTGGACAGGAGGCACTTCCCTTTACCTTACCCCTAACCCCTACACTAGCATCACAAGGCAGAAACTCCAAAAGCATTCAGAGGGCTCCTGCACTCGCATTTTGGGTCCTTAGGCTCAGAGGCTGTAGGCTGGTCCCCAAGGGGCCACAGGGGCCTCTGAGTCTGAAGGTGGAGGGGCTCTCTGTTCTCCCTTAATGTGGAGCCATGAATTTCAGGGACAGTCTTGCTCTGAGCCTCCCCAGGGCAGCCTGGCCCCTGCCAAGCAAGCCAAGGACACAGATGGTGCAGCACCCGCACAACCACCCCGCAGTCTGGAGAGAGCAGAGGCCCCAAGCTGGCTGCTGCTGCTGGGGGCCCTACCCTCATACCGCCTACCCAAAAGCAAGCTTCCCCCAACCCCTCCAGGTCCTCTGATCCTGTATACTGGCCAGGGGCCGAATGGGTGTTGAAGTGCACACACACACACACACACACACACACACATGCACATACACACAGAAGCACAGGGGAGTCCCGCAGGCAACTGTGGGGAGGAAGGTGCTCCAGACAATGGGCCCGAGGGAAGGAAGCACTGGAGGTTGAGAGTGGGCCAGGAGAGTTGGGGGTGTACTAGGAGTCCTGTTGGGATGGGCCAGGAGTTGGTTGGAGTGGGAATGTTGACACTGAGGGCATGAAGGGTGAACAACATGTAGGTGTCCAGTGACCTCAGCTGAGATGCCAATTTGGAAGTCCACAGGTATGGATGTCATTTAAAGCTGTCAGATAGTGGGAGCCCCAGAGCCCCCAGCATTCCCAGGGCGGATGCCTGGTGTTCACTATGGGACCCCTGCAGCCTGGGACGGCCTGTACCTTGCCGGGCTTTGCACACACAGGCCAGCCCAGCCCAGGGGACAACACAACCCTGCGGTCAGTGACCCAAAGAATAAGCTGCAGACGTGCTGCAGAACAGACCCTGCAGGCAGACGGGGTAGACGTTTGGGACAGCTGAGGAAGCGCGCTTGGCAGAGCAGCCTCTGCAAAGGCCCTAAGGCAAGAGTGTGCCAGGTGAATGAATGATTCCTATCCCGGCCCTAATCCGCCCCACACCGCCTTTTCCGACAGGCCTCCTCACTATTCTTGACTTCTGCAAGCCCTGCATCTCCGGGCAGTTGCCTGGCCCCCGCCCTGCCGCCCTCTGCCCCGCCGCCCTCTGCCGCGCCAGAGTTATTCCGCGGCCTGAAGCTTCGCGCTTTGTGGCTGGGCCACGCCGCCGGAGCACCTGTGCTGTCACTCAGCCCTGGGCCCCGCCTCACTCCGTCCCTGACCCCATCACAGGCCTTTTACGGGCTGTCACTCAGCCGTTGGCTCCTCCTCGGACCGACCCCCCACGCACGTGTTACACTTCGACCCCGCCCGCCCGCTTGCGCCGTCACTCAGCCTTTGGCCCTGCCCATGTTCCACCCCCTGGCCTGTTCATAGGCCTCCTACAGCTGTCAGTTATGCCTTGTATCCGCCCACTTCCTATCCAGGGGCCTATCAGAAGCCTCCTACTGGCTGTCACTCAGCCATCGGTCCCGCCCCAAGCCGCCCCTCGCGCACATGCTGCACTTTGGTCCCGCCCCACGCACTTGCGCTGTCACTCAGCCCGGGCGCTCCGGGCGGCTCAGAGCGGGAGGCGGCGAAGACGATACCCTCAGGTCCTGCCGATGCCCTGCCCCATGGGCGCCGCGCTCCTCCTCGCCCTCGGGCTTCTGGCCCAGGTAAGACATCAGCGCTCAGCCGGGGGTCCCTGCCTCAGGGCCCGCGGACAGTGTTTCCGAAGCGGTTCTCCCCAGGACCGCTGGCCCTGAGTGCCTTTGGGGTCCCCGGGGTGGGGGCTGGGCTGGGGCAGCCTCCCAGGGCGCTGCGGGGGGCGGGGTGCTCTGCCCCCAGGTAGGTTCCAAAGGGAACCTACCACTCCAAAGGGAGTGTACCCGGCCTGAGCCTGGACACGAGTTCAGTGGAATCGCCCCTGCAGGCAGAAGGGGTAGGCCTGGGGACAGCAGGGGACCACCTACCAGGCCACCCCTCCCTCACAGTGTCGATATTGTGGTGGGGCAGGGAGACAGGGGTGGTAGGAGATCCCCACACTGGGGGACCTGGGGGTGAGGTTTCTTCCGGACTCCTCGCCTGTGGCTTAAGTTCTCTCTGGCCCTTGTTTGTCTTGGGTGGTGTCGGAACCCCTGTCCCACCGTGCTCCCGGCCAGCAGTGGGGGTTCTGTCATCCACAGCTCAAACTCCGAAGTCTTCTTCTTGGAATGCCCCAGCCCACTACCCGTGCTGGCTATTTCTCAGCTTTGTGTCCACCTGGAGAATTGCAGCAGCTGCCTGGGCTGACCAGGCATTCTCCTCCCTCACAAATCTCTGGACCCCTGGAACTCAGGTCTCCACAACGTAGGAGCAGACAGGGTGGAAGGAGGCACAGGCCTCTGACCCCATTCCCCACTTCCCATGCTCGGTCTCATCTCCTCAGGCCCTGGGGACCTAGAGGTAGAGAACATGGCCTCCCGGCCCCTGCCACAGGTCTGGGCTGAGGCAAGGGCAGGGCCTGGGACATGGTTGCGTGTACCAGGACAGCCTCTCACCTCCCGACCTGACTTGATAGATAAAGAGCTGTCACCAGCCATTGTGATTATGGGGTGGTCAGGCAGTGAGGGACACTGGGGAGGGGTCAGTCCCTTCCCAGATCTCAGTAAAGGGGTTTCCTGAGTACTAATTCTCACAGCCCTTTCAGCTCAGCCAGCCGGGTCTCTGCTCCTGGTAGAGGAGGTGCCTGGCTAGCTGGACCCTCCAGCAGCTGCCCCCCAGGGACCCTCAGCTCCAACCACTCCCACCCCTGCCTTTGGGCATCTGCCACCCCCTTGGGGGCAGTGGCTGCATCCAGCTGACTGTCATCCCTCAGGCCCAGCACAGCCCAGCTGCCCATGGCATGCACCCCTAGCCGTGTGTGGTGGGAAGGCTCACTGCCCTCTGCAGGCCCAGGCACCCTCACCCCTCCAAGCTCCCCACTGGTGCTAAAGACAGTGGTGGATTTCTTCCCAGCACTTCCCAGAACATCAGAGGCTGGCATTGTAGGAAGCTTTCTGGAGACCCTGCTCCTGGGTTTAGGGGTGTCTGCCTTTTACAGGCTCCAGGTAGGCTCTACTGTGGAGGAGAGAGGGTCAGAACCATCCTGGCTTCTCTTCTTTCCAGACGGCTCCTCTTCACCACTTCCCACCCCAGGGCTATTGCAGAACCTGTCCCCTCCCCAACTGGAGGCAGCAGAGTCAAATGGGGGTGGCCGCCAACCAGTGGGGGGCCTGGACTCACCAGCATCCTGCCCTGAGTGCTCTACACTGTCACAGCCCTCAAATTAGCTCTGACCACCAAAATACATCCAATTCAGGACCTTGCCTTTCCCTGACCCAGCTGGGCTTTCATACTTTTGTTCTCTGTCCATGTACATGGGCCTGTGACTACTTCCTGACACTCTTTCCTCACTTCTGAGAGCCCCCAGCCAGCCAGGCCCAGCAGGGCTGTCACAGGTGGGCCCCAGGCAGGAGCTCTGGACTCATCTGTGGCTTGCACCAGGGCCTCAGATGAGGCTACGGCCTTTCCTGCCTGGCTCACCTCTAACATCTGCACCCACTTGGCCCCAGAACATGGGGAGAGGGTGTGGGCTGTGTCTTCAGAATGGACTCGTGACAGCCCCTCTCTGCACCCCACCCCTAGCTGCTGGTTCTACCCCTGAGAACCTACCCCAGCTAGAGGATGCGGAAGCATGGATGATTCAGTGGTCCCCTGGTCTGGGTCTGCTGGGAAGGCACACTGTCTCCGTGTGGGCTTTGGGGAACTACATTGTCTCCGGGAAGAAGGCAGGCCAGGACCACCGGAGCCTGGACAGGGACCTCATGCACATGCAGTCCCTGCCACTCCTCACTGCAGTCCCAAGCATGTCGGCGAGGGCAGGGCAGTGACAGGAGGGCACAGCTGCCCCATCCCTCCCCTCCTCCCCCCAAGCCCACAGCAGCTGGATAAGGCGGGGCCGACAGCTGGGGCCATTCCTGACGTGCCATCAAGGAAAGGCCAGATTCCAGCCTAGGGGAGGCCACAGGAGGCTGTGGGTGTCCAGGCCAGGGACTTCTTTCTTTTTTTTTTTTTTTTGAGATGGAGCCTCAAGCTATCCCCCTGGGTAGAGTGCCATGGCATCACAGCTCACAGCAACCTCTAACTCCTGGGCTCAAGCGAGTCTCCTGCCTCCGCCTCCCAAGTAGCTGGGACCACAGGTGCCCTTCACAACGCCTAGCCATTTTTTGGTCGCAGCCATCATTGTTGTTTGGCGGGCCCAGTCTGG
>CAUYQV010187838.1:0-28093 GCA_963574575.1 Galagoides demidoff
CCCCTGGGTAGAGTGCCATGCCATCACAGCTCATAGCAACCTCCAACTCCTGGGCTCAAGCGAGTCTCCTGCCTCCGCCTCCCAAGTAGCTGGGACCACAGGCGCCCGCCACAACACCCGGCCATTTTTGGTTGCAGCCATCATTGTTGTTTGGCGGGTCCGGGCTGGGGATTCGAACCTGCCACCTTAGGTGTACGTGGCTGGCGCCTTAGCCGACTGAGCCACAGGCGCCGAGCCAAGGTCATTTTCTAATCTGGTGCCAGGAAACGGTGTAGGCAAGCAGTTAACTTTTTTTTTTTTTGAGACGGAGTCGCACTATGTCATCCTCATAGAGTATCATGACGTCAAGCTCACAGCAACCTCAAACTCTTGGGCTTAAGCAATTCTCTTGCCTCAGCCTCCCAAGTAGCTGGGACTACAGGCGCCCGACACAATGCCCTGCTATTTTTTTGTTTGTAGTTGTCCTTGTTGGTTGGCAGGCCTGGGCTGCTGAACCCACCAGCTCTGGTGTATGTGGCTGGCACCCTCGCTGCTGAGCTACAGACGCCAAGCCAGGCAGCTAACTTTTTTGTTGTTATTGTTGTTGTTGTTTTGAGACAGAGCCTCAAGCTGTCACCCTGGGTAGAGTGCTGTGGCATCACAGCTCACAGCAACCTCTAACTCCTGGGCTCAAGTGATTCTCCTGCCTCCACCTCCCAAGTAGCTGGGACTACAGGCGCCCACCACAATGCCTGGCTAGTTTTGGTTGTCATTGTTGTCTGGCAGGCCAGGCTGGATTCAAACCCACTAGCCAGCTCAAGTGTATGTGGCTGGCACCTTAGCTGCTTGAACCACAGGTGCCGAGCCCAGGCAGCTAACTTTTAACAAACTGAGAGATACTGGTAATAAAATGGCTTCCCTTTAGCCAGTCTAATGTTGCAGTCTGGACTGCCCATGGGGTGCACTTACACTAGATCTTCTACCATGGTGTCACTCAGGAGTCTCCACTTAGCAGACGTTATCAACGCTGGAGCTGCTGTGTGAGACCATTTGGTTCTCAAGTGGCCATCATCAACTGAGACCTAACTGAAAACTCATTCATAGCCAGTGCTGTAGCATTTCTGTATCCCATCCCTGAGACCCCCTACAGGCCAGTGACCTCTCCCCTGTCTCTCTGCCCTCTCTCAGAATGCTCTTTCTTCTCAGAGCCTGGAAAGCACTGACTACTCTCCTATATGTTACTGGGTAAACAAACTGTGTAAGGCTGCTTGAGGTTCTATGTAGTCTTCCCAGGATACAACCATCCCCGAGGCTCCCTCCACCATGGAATTATGAAAACATTTCAGGAGATTCTCTTCTGGTGCCCTCCTGAGTTTCACTCCCTTAAAGAACACATGTGCCCCTCTCGCACTTACATGCCAGCCACTTCCCTAACTCGCTGTCCGCCCTCTGCTTGGGCAATGCTCCTCTAGTCTCTGACCTAATGTTTCTATATTTATTTTCTTTACAATTACAGACTGAACTCTGATCTTTTTTTCTCTTGCCCAAATTCTTTTCTAAGATGCTACAGCTACTAATGATAAAATCTCATTAAATAGGTTTTAATTAACCTGAAATAATGTGGTTTACTTTCCAACCTAATTCTGGTATAGCATCCCATGAAGGAAAGGAGACCTCCTTATCTTAACCCAGGGATTCCTTTCTACTGACTCCAGGTCTTCAGACAATGCTTAGCTCTTTCAACCAACTGCCAGCTGAAGAATCCCTAAAGTCCACCAGTGACTTGTAGGCTCCTACTTGAAGATGTCCTGCCACTTGGAGCCACAAACCAATGTATACCTTCAACGTATTGATTTATGATTTTACCTGTGATTCCTGTCTCCATAAATGTATGAACCAAACCATAACCAGGCCACCTGGGGTACATTGTCTCAAGATCTCTAGAGATCATGTCCTCCAGGCTACAGTTTGTATGTGTCTGGATCAGAATAAAACTCCTTAAATTGTTTTACAAAGTTGGGAGGTTTTCATTTGTTTGTTTGTTTTCCACTAACATAGTGTGTTGTTGAAATTAAACTTTATGCCCAGTGATTTTTCTACTGATAGAAACTTTTGGAACTAAAAAACCCTTTTTCAACAGCCTTAATTTTTTTTTTCTTTCATAACTATTGCCTCAGCTGTGGCTTTCAAAAATCTATTCTTGAAACACAAAAGCTGAGCAATAATTGCGTCTTTCCTTTTGCATTCCTGCTTTAATATTTCTCATATTCCCAGAGGCAACAAATGCCCCCACCTAGAGCCCTGAAAACAAGGAGGTTTTCAGCAGCTCGCACACCCCTGCCACAGATAGGAGGGTGAGGAAAAGCGCAGGCCCCATCTTGGGGGCAGTTGAAGGATGGAGAAAGTTTGCCAACGGGGAGGAAGGGCGCCAAAAAGGCAAAAGGAAAAGGAGAGTAGAAAAAAACGAGAGTTTTCAGAGGTTTCAGTTTCAGGTTCATTAGGGGAATCTCTAGATCACTCCGCCTCCACAGGGCTGCCCGGCACAGGGCAAGTCAGGACTTGTCGGATCTGGACCCTAGTATGTAGCAATGAAGGTGTTGGCTTAGGTCCAGATGCACACTATATCCCAACGCCTACTGCAGGACAATTTTAAAAACATAAGAATTAGTTCAAAATATATCTGACAACTAAATAAAAAGATTAATATACAACTGGTAAAAATATTTCCCATCATTCTAGGAAACAGAAAAAGATGGTTTAAAAAACAGAATTTGTGGCATGACTGAAAGTGGATTTATTTATTTACTTTTTAGAGCCAGAGTCTCACTTTGTTGCCCTCAGTGGAGTGCAGTGATATCACAGCTCACAGCAACCTCTAACTCTTGGGCTTAGGCGAGTCTCTTGCCTCAGCCTCCTGAGTAGCTGTGACTACACGCGCCTCCCACAAAAACACCTGGCTACTTTTGTGTTGCAGTTTGGCTTGGCCGAGTTCGAACCCGGAACCTTCAGTATATGGGGCTGGTGCCCTACTCACTGAGCCACAGGTGCCACCCCAGGTTTAGTAATTTAAATAAAGTACAACTCTTCAGTGTGTTACGGAAACTCACCAGAGTAAACTGAGGCTTGGCCACATAATCCCGCCTGACTCCAGATATTTGGGATAAAAGAAACTTTTGAAATTTTTTTGGTAAGCATTTTTGTCTGTCCAAAGTTGGAATTTTTTTTTTTTTTTTTTTTTTTTTTTTGTAGAGACAGAGTCTCACTGTATCACCCTCAATAGAGTGCCATGGCATCATACAGCTCACAGCAACTCCTGGGCTTAGGTAATTCTCTTGCCTCCGCTTCCCAAGTAGCTGGGACTACAGATGACTGCTACAACACCCAGCTATTTTTTTGTTGCAGTTTGGCCAGGGCCAGGTTTGAACCTGCTACCCTTGGTATATGGGACCGGCGCCTTACCCACTGAGCCACAGGCACTACCTGAAATTTAATTATTATTATTATTTTGCAATTTTTGGTCAGGGGTGGATTTGAACCCACTACCTCCGGCGTATGGGGCCAGCACCTTACTCATTTGAGCCACAGGCACTGCCCCTGAAATTTAATTCTTAAAATACTAATTATATGGCGTGGCACCTGTGGCTCAAGCAGCTAAGGCACCAGCCACATACACCTGAGCTGGTGGGTTCCAATCCAGCTGGGGCTGCCAAACAACAATGACAGCTGCACCCAAAAAATAGCCGGACATTGTGGAGGATGCCTGCAGTCCCAGCTACTTGGGAGGCTGAGGCAAGAGAATTGCTTAAGCCCAGGAGTTAGAGGTTGCTGTAAGCTATTATGCCACAGAACTCTACCCAAGGTGACAGCTTAAGGCTCTGTCTCAAAAAAATACTAATTATATAAATTATGCTCCAAGAATAAATTATAATGTTGAGAGTAGCATATAAAAATATTTCTAGAGTATGACTGCAGCAATGCAAAAAAGGGGCACAAGCCAAACAAGAGCAATTGATGCCTTAGGCTGGTGGGGAAAGTCTTTTTTGTTTTTTGTTTTTTTTGGCAGTTTTTGGCTGGGGCTGGGCTTGAACTTACCACCTCTGGCATATGGGGTTAGCACCCTACTCCTTTGAGCCACAGGCACTGCCCCCCCCCCCCCTTTTTTGAGACAGGGTCTTACTCTGTTACTCAGGCTGGAATGCAAGGATGTCAGCACAGCTCCCAGCAACTTCAAACTCCTGGGCTCAAGTGATCTTCCTGCCTCAGCCTCCCAAGTAGCTGGAACCATAGGCCTGTGTGACCACACCTGACTAATTTTTCTTACTGTTTTTATAGGAATGGACTCAGGCTGTTATCAAACTCCTAGGCTCAAGCAATCCTCCTACCATTGCCTCGAAAAGTGCTGGGATTACAGGTGTGAGGCGCCACATCTGGACCCTGTATTCATTATTTTCATTGTCATAAAGTTGCTTAAGCAATAAATAAAAAGCCTTAAAATGCAGAACAAGTGGATAGAAGAAGAAAAGGCAGCTGTTAGACAACCTTGGGGAAGGTTTTTTGCTGTATGGGGAAGCAGAAAATGGGATAGGTAGTATGTGGAGAGGAGTGTGGGGTCTGGGCAAGAGAGGGGCTTTTTTGAAGATAGGAAAAATAGATCCATATGTTTATACTGATGAAAACGATCTATTAGAAAGGAAGAAAACTCATACTGGAGAAAGCTGAGTTGCAGCAGCAAAATCCTTCAGTACAGATGGGCCTTGGGTGGAGAGGAGACCTCAGTCTGCAGGGCCCAGGCCAGGGAGAATGTGAGCAGAGGCAGGTGGGTTGGCTCTTTGATGCTGCAAAGTTAAGGAAGTTTTCTTTTGATTCATTCCATATCTTAGTGAAATAAGAAGCAGCGTGAGGGGTCATCTAAGAGCAGAGGTTGTTGGAAGTTTAAGTGATTAAAAGAGTTAATGGACTAAGAGGCAAGATGGTAGAATTTCTCGAGAGAATCAAGGGATAGTAAGTCTTATTGCCATATTCCGTGTAAGACAACCTATCTCAAGCTGTCGATGCTTTGAACATAGTCTTTCTTCTTTCCCTGTCATAAATTGCACTTAATTTATTTTAATTGCTCTTAATTTTTAAAAAGAGTTGGTTGATTATCCTCCTTTTTCATTTTCTGTGAAACAGTGAGAATGAATATACACTTGTAGACAGCTATCTTGAATCGTTAGCTTGCATCTACTCTTTAAGTGATTTATCATTATGCAGGATCATCTTTTGGAAACATCACAAAGAACCGATCTTAGGCACTGCTGCCCCCACCCATCAGAAGCCATGACCTATGATTTATGAGTGTGAATTAAACTATAGATTCCCAGGGGAAGCGACACTCCCAGTAACTGCATAAAAAAAAAAAAAAAGACATCTGCATCATTTTGCTCTGTATGAGTGACGTAGTCTAGTTTTGTTTTTTGGTTGTTGGTTCTTTTTTTTTTTTCCTTTGATGGCTTTAAGTGAAGACAGGGCCACACAAATTGCATGACTAACTCATCTCAAAAGTTAGATACTTTTTGCAGCGTTTTGAAGCCTACACGCTGATGTCATTAATAGTACTTAGTACCAGTGAGGAGGATATGAGTCCACATGGAGACTTATTCTAAGTGAATCAGGAAAAGGAGGAGAGAAATGAACAAGAAAACCCGAGGGAAAGCAAACACATTAAGAGGGGAAAATAAAACAAGCATTTAAAATAAGTGACAAAAAAAAATAGTTAATATGTATTTTCTTTTGTTCCTTTAAAAATATATGTTATGCAGAGAGTGTGATGAGCAGAAAATCACACTAAAAGGTAAGGGAACCTGACTGGGATTTCCTATTGAGTCCCTAAATGTCCAGCTCATAGGGATCACTGAGTCCACTTCTGTGCAGAGAAGATAATCTTTCCCTTCCAGACTGCAAATCAAATTCTGTATGTTTATAGGCTAACATTGTTGCCTGTCACTCTGGTAACTTAAACCTAAGAATGTTGTGTTGAACGTTGATGTTTTAGGCACTTCTAGATCCAGAACATTGAAATGACTATTTCCTAGCATTTACCAGACTTAAGCCTACCACATTACAAAACGAGAAATACAAATATCCAAGAAACTCATTGAAAAATGTTCAATTTCTATAGTAATTTTAAAATTCAAATTGAACTGATAATGAATTGCCACTTTTCGCATTGTTGTCAGTTTGACCAAAGATCGCTTTAAAGACCATGCCTAATGGTAAAGAGGATGTGGAGACTTAGGGTATGTTTGGGAAGGTTTAAATTGACACAACTTCTTCAGACCAACTCAGTAAAAATGTGCCGCAAAGTCCCAAAACATTTATTTGTTTAATCAAAAGTATTTACTGAGTATCTTCTATAGCAAAGGCAAGAAATTAAGGTTGATCAATGAATAAGTATCATGTAAATAATTACAAGTACAACGAGTCCTATGAAAGGAACATCAAAGGGACAGAAGAGCAAGGAATTAGCCCCAAGAAATAATCAGAATATGCAGTAATGAAAAACTTTGGAATTCCCTAAAAGACTGCAGACCTTGCATTAAGTAAACTCTGATATACCCATGCAAGGACATGAAGCCGAGAAGAATAAAGTTACCCATCCCCAACTCTCCTCATCCACCTACTTGATTTCCATTGAATTTGCTTCCATATGTACACATAAGTGTTTAGTTCCAATTTAATATGGGTACATGTTGGCTCAACGCCTGTGGCTCAAGTAGCTAAGGCGCCAGCCACATACACCTAAGGTAGTGGGTTCGAATCCAGCCTGGGCCCACCAAACAACAATGACGGCTGCAACCAAAAAATAGCCAGGCGTTGTGGCAGGTGCCTGTGGTCCCAGCTACTTGGGAGGCTGAGGCAGGAGACTCACTTGAGCCCAGGGGTTGGAGGTTGCTGTGAGCTATGATGCCATAGCACTCTACCCAGGGGGATAGCTTGAGGCTCTGTCTCAAAAAAAAAAAAATATGGGTACATGTTGGGCCGCACCTGTGGCTCAGAGGAGTAGAGTGCTGGCCCATATACCAGAGGTGGCAGGTTCAAACCCGGCCCTGGCCAAAAACTGCAACCCCCCCCCCAAAAAAAAATATATATATGCATATGGGTACATGTGACGTTTGTTTTTCCATTCTTGTGACACTTCACTTAGAAGAATGGTCTCCAGTTCATACAGGTTTTTACAAAAGATTGTAGATTACCACGTTTTTTATGGCTGAGTGGTACTCCATAGTATACATAAAACACATCAATCCACTCTCACTTCTAATTTTTAAAACTTTTGTTTATGTCTTTTAATAGGCAAGTGGCCTCAAATTATTTTTCAAAATAGACCTGCAAGGTAGAGAGATTTATGGATGTTCTGTAATAAATAAATAAGAAAAATTAGAAATTACTATTCTTTGCTGTTCATGTGTATGTTTAATACTAAAGCTTTATTTTTTCTTTTTCTTTTGATACAGAGTCTCAAACTGTCACCTGGGTAGAGTGCTATGAAGTCACAGCTTACAGCAACATCCAACTCTTGGGCTTAAGTGATTCTCTTGCCTCATCCTCCCAAATAGCTGGGACTACAGGCACCTGCCACAATGCCTGGCTATTTTTGGTTGCAGTTGTCATTGTTATTTAGCAAGCCCGAGCTGGACTCCAACCCGCCAGCTTCAGTGTATGTGACGGGGTGCCCTACTCACTGGAGCTAGAGGCGCCACGCCTGTTTTGCCTTTTACATGAATAGTAAAATCATTAACTTTAACTTTAGCCTATTTGAATTCTAAGGGATTCTACATTTAATCTTTACTGTCACTTCATTACTCTATTGGGAAACTAGCAGTTGAAACATTAGCTTTTCAAACAGTATATTGTTTGGAGAGTTAAATTAAGGAAATGCACTTTCCTACCATAGAAGGAATAGTGTGAAAACATTTGACATTTTCCAGCCTGACCAAATCCCACTCCAGCTGTTTAAAAATCACTACTCATTCCTTCTGTGTTACTTGTGAGAAGACCTTAACCTTAAGAACTCTTAAGTTGAGATGAAATTTCGTATCCTCCAAATGACTAGAGGCTGAGGTGTTTAAATGACCTTTTCCATCCCAGAGGGTGCTGGCTCTTGAGGTCAGACTTGAGGTCATTGGCTGGAGAGTGACAAACAAAGTCATAGTTTTGGCTGGGGGTATTGTAAACTTGGACTACAAACAGATCTCATGCTTCCTCAGTGATGAAAGAAAAACAATTTAATCCTCCCCTCTGAACACAAACACTTAGCTATAATCAGCCACTTTTGGTGAGTAGGAGTTTATAATATTCTGAATCTGGCGTGCATTGCTGTTTGACCATATGTGGCCAAGCTAAAGCAACTGATGTTTTGGAACATTTCCAGGAAAACAGAAGTATTTCCAAGGAAATATAAAAAATTTGAGAGGTTTAGAGAGGAAAGAACCCTGCGGTGGTCAATTCCCCAGTATCTAGAAAAGCTGGTAAAGGAAGGTTAGGTTAGTAAATGGATATTCTATGTGGAGATCTAAAGGAAAAGAGTTTCCATAACTTTTTGCTGCAATGCACTCTCATTCAGTCTTTGAATAAAAAAATCTGATGATATGTGGAAATTTGCACAACTACCACAATACATGATTATGATAATCATTGTTGCCCTCTCTTGACAACATCTATCTTGTCAGTGTCCTCTTAAGATGTGAATGTTCCAGATGTAATCTGTTGAGAGGAATTGTAATCGCATATTCTCTGGTCACTAAGCATGTATTAATGAAACGCAATTATGTTAGCTTGTCTGGCAATTACTTTACCTTGTTGTCTTCTTCGAACCATGTGATTTTTATGTGACTTTTTTTCCAAGCCAGTTTCTGCCATGCTATATTTATCAATTTGATTATTTTTTTAAAACTTAGATGAAGAGCTTTACTTGCCTCTATATTACAGATTTTATCTTAAGATTCCAACATATTGAAAGGCTTAAATTTTAATTTTGTTTATCCTACTAATTAGCATTCTCAGCTTTATGATTCAAAAATTCCAGTAAGAATGACACCTCTATAAAGGTATGAACCCTTTTGGTGGGACTATAACTCAGTAAGGTCATTTTGGGGTGTAAATTTGACAATGTCTCTTAAAATTGAACATGCAGAGGTCCAATAAATCCAGTACTGAGTAACAACTCTGGAGAATAACTTAAATATATGGAGGCCAGTACAAGGATGGTCACTGCAAAGATCTGTATATGAGGCTCGGCATCTGTGGCTCAAGTGGCTAAGGCGCCAGCCACATACACCTAAGGTGGTGGGTTCGAATCCAGCCCGGGCCCACCAAACAACAATGACGGCTGCAACCAAAAAATAGCCGGGCCTTGTGGCAGGCGCCTGTGGTCCCAGCTACTTGGGAAGCTGAAGCAGGAGACTTGCTTGAGCCTGGGAGTTAGAAGTTGCTGTGAGCTGTGATACCATGGCACTCTACTCAGGGGGACAGCTTGAGGCTCTGTCTCAAAAAAAAAAAAAAAAAAAAGATCTGTATATGACCTGTACATCAGTCCTGGAATGGTTAAGTAGTACGGATATACTCATACTCTGGAATATTCTGCAGCAGTTAAAATGAACAAGGCAGATCCATATTTAAGTCACATGGAAAAACTTCTAAGATATACCCTGAGTAAGGTGCAAGTTTCTGAAAGATAAAGATAATATGATACCATTTATGTATGCAAAGACACATAGCCACATTTTCTATGAGTACAAAATGTATATAAATGAACAAGGAAAGGTCTGAAATGGTACACACCACACTGAGAAAAAATGGTTTCATCTGAGGAGAAATGACAGGATTTGGAGATAAAGTTAAAAGGATACTTTTACCATTCTCTGTAATACTTTAGTTTTTTATTTTTATTATTCATTTTTTTTTTTTTTTTTTTTTTAGACAGAGCCTCAAGCTGTCGCCCTGGGTAGAGTGTTGTGGCATCACAACTCACAGCAACCTCCAACTCCTGGGCTCAAGAGATTCTCCTACCTCTGCCTCCCAAGTAGCTGGGACTACAGGCACCTGCCACAATGCCCGGCTATTTTTTGGTTGCAGCAGTCATTGTTGTTTGGTGGGCCCGGGCTGGATTCGAACCCGCCAGCTCAGGTGTATGTGGCCAGCGCCTCAGCCACTTGAGCCACAGGCACCAAGCCCATACTTAAGTTTTTTAACAAAGATATTGTATTAATATGCTCTTTAACTAAAAGCTAATAACAAAAAAGAATGAAAATAAACCTAATTCAAATTGTTGATAAAAATATTATGAAAGGGCTCAGCCCCTGTAGCTCAGTGATTAGGGCGCTGGCCACATACACTGGGGCTGGCAGGTTCAAAGCCAGCCCAGGTCTGCTAAACAACAATGACAACTACAAATAACAAAACAAAAATAGACAGGTGTTGTGGTGGGTGCCTGTAGTCTCAGCTACTTGGGAGGCTTAACCCCAAAAGTTAGAGGTTGCTGTGAGCTGTGACACTACAGCACTCTACTGAGGGTGACATAGTGAGACTCTATCTCAAAAAAAAAAAAAAAGAAAGAAAGAAAATAACCCTAAGCTCATATTTAAAACATTATCTCTTTATTTTAAAGAAATAATAATTTATAAAGAAGAATCCAATTTTAAGACATTCACTACATGAGAAAGTCTAGGAACATTTTCCTACTGGACAAGTCTTAAAAGTGCACTTGTAAATGTTTGAGGAATTTTCGCAAAATCATTCCATGCTATCCCTGTACCACAATCTGGACTGTGTCTGGGCCTTCGTCTTTTCATATTCAGAAGGCTCTGGGACAGGATGTATTTCTGTTTCACCCTCAATAATGAAACTGAAAGCTAAAATACCTGATAGTCCATCTTGGAAGAGCAAGGCAAATGGATGAAAAGATTCTTACAAATGTCTTCTCCCCACTGTAGCCATTTTTCCAGTGGAAAAGATGAGACAGGAGTGCAGAAGCTACCATGGGGCTGTGCCCTGGAATCCTGCAGGACATAGCCAGAAATGACACGTGACAGCTTGACTTTCTGGACCCTCTGCATTTTCTTTCTCTTCTTTCTTCCTTCCCTGCCTCCCTTCCTTTTTCTTTCTTTCACTCCCTCCCTCCTTTGTTTTTTCTTTACTTTTTGATTTTTTTAAAAAAATGTTTGTTTATTGCTCAAATAAGATTCATTTTTAATTTAGCATCTGACTCTGCTTGTGCCTTTAACACTTGCACAGTTCTCCTTGATAAGGAGAGTAAGCTTGATCCTGTCACAGACACATTTAATATACATGGAACCACCGCAGGCCCTGCTGATAACCTCCTAAGAACTTCAGAGCTCATAGTACAACCCCCTTGAGATCAGTCTGGCCACAAGCTACGTGCTGATTTTGGTGCTTTCTCAAACTTTTGGTGGAAAGGTAAACAATTCTAATACGAAATTCACGACAGCTTTGTTTTGTTAGAGGCTGCATGGTGGGGAAGCCTAGGATAATAATGTCAAATACTTAACCATTTTGAGCACCTCCAGAAACCATCCCTAGAAAACAAACAAAAAAAGCACTTAGTCTTTTTTCTTGAGGTATGTCTTGTTAAATTTTAATATTTTTCTCACCATGTATATGTATGCATAATTTTTTTTTTTTTTTTGAGCCGGAGCCTCAAGTTGTCCCCCTGGGTAGAGTGCCATGGCATCACAGCTCATAGCAACCTCCAACTCCTGGGCTCAAGCGAGTCTCCTGCCTCTGCCTCCCAAGTAGCTGGGGCCACAGGCGCCGCCATAACGCCTGGCCATTTTTTGGTTGCAGCCATCATTGTTGTTTGGCGGGCCCAGGCTGGGGCTTCGAACCCACCACCTTAGGTGTACGTGGCTGGTGCCTTAGCTGATTGAGCCACAGGCGTTGAGCCAATGTATGCATATTTTAAGATAAGTAGAGAAAATAACACACGCATGTAGTATAAAATATCAAGTAGTACAAAAACAGTACAATGAGAAATCTTCCTTTGGCTGCTGACTCCAGTCCCCAGTTCTTCTCCCCAAAGGCAGATTTCTGGAATGTTCTATGTCTTTGCAAGCATATATATTGTGTGTGTGTGCATGTGTTTCCCCTTCAAAAAACTGAAAGCGTATTATGCATATTCAGTACATCTTATATTTTTCCCCTATTTTCCACTTTATCAGAAGATCTTGGAGATCCTTCCATAGCCATAGCACAGATCTACTTCATTTTTTTAAAAAATGCAATAGCTCATTTTATAATTATATCTGGTTGATAGGCTCTCAATACTATTAAATGAATAACTCTATTACCAGCCCTATTGATAATCATTTGTATTTTTTTTCTAGTCTTTTGAACCACAGGCAAAACTGAAGTACATATGTTCATACATCTTTGTATACATATGTGAATATGACTATAGGATAGACTTCTGGATAGGAAATTTGTGAATCTAATGGTATACTTATCCCAAAATATTGAAAGCTATTGCCATCTTGACCTCCCACCAACAGTGAAAGTACCTGTTTCTTCACACTCTGTAATGCTATATTTATTAAGTTCTTTGTGCCACCTGACTAGAAGAACAAGATATCTTATTCCAGGTTTAAGTTCTTTTACTCACATGTTCAAAAACCATTTATATATTTTTTTCTATGAACTATCTGTTCATGTTACTTTGCCCATAGGTCTTATTTCTTCACCAATATTTGAGATCTCTTTATTCATTTAGAAAATTAGCTGGTTTTGTTTTGTTTTGAGATGGAGTCTTGTTCTGTTTCCTAAGCTAGAATCCAGTGGCCTGAGCATAGCTCTCTATAACCTCAAACTCCTGTGCTCAATCTTCCTGCTTCAGTCTCCAAAATAGCTGGAACCACGGGCATATGCCACCAAACTTGGCTAGTTTTTTCTATTTTTTTTGTAGAGAAGGAGTCTCGCTTTTGCTCAGGCTAGCTGCCAATTCCTGGGCTCAACCAGTCCTGACACTTCAGCTTACCAAAGTGCTAAGGTTACAGGTGTGAGCCCCTGTGCCAGGATGAGATTAGCTTTAAACTTGCAGACACTCCACATTTTCTCAGTTTATCCTTCATCTTTTTACTTTGTTTGTTTCTTTGTTTTTTGCAGTTTTTGGCTGGGGCCAGGTTTGAACCTGCCACCTCCAGTATATGGGGCTGGTGCCCTTCTCCTTTGAGCCACAGGCACCACCCCCATCTTTTGACTTTGTTTAGAGAAGGGGCAACACTGGTGGTACTAACACTTTATTGTTTCTCAGTCTAATATGTATATGGGAGTGTATGTAAATAAATGTGATACTATTATGCATTTTTGTAATGTACTTCCTTCAGTTAACAATATACAATATTGGCTCCGCGCCTGTGGCTCAATGGGCTAAGGTGCCAGCCATGTACACCTAAGGTGGCGGGTTCGAATCCCCAGCCCGGCCCACCAAACACCAATGATGGCTGCAACCAAAAAATGGCCGGGCGTTGTGGCGGGTGCCTGTGGTCCCAGCTACTTGGGAGGTGGAGGCAGGAGACTCCCTTGAGCCCAGGAGTTGGAGGTTGCTATGAGCTGTGATGCCAGGGCACTTTACCCAGGGGGATAGCTTGAGGCTCCGTCTCAAAAAAAAAAAAAATACAATATTGGCTTAGTGCCTGTAGCTCAGCGGCTAGGGTGCCAGCCACATATACAGGAGCTGGTGGGTTTGAATTAAACCAGGGCCTGCCAAACAGCAATGACACCTAGAAGCAAAAATCAAACAAACAAACAAACAAAATAGCTGGGCATTGTGGAGGGCACCTGTAATCCCAGCTACTTGGGAGGCTGAGGCAAGAGAATCACTTAAACCCAAGAGGTAGAGGTTGCTGTGAGCTGTGATGCCACAGCACTCTACCGAGGGTGACACAGTAAGACTGTCTCAAAAAAAAAAAAAAAAAGCAATATTGTAAGCATTTTCCCATGCTTATAATAGGAAAATTATAATGGGAGTTATTATGCATGCTCCCACAAAACTATCTATATAGCTACATGGAATATATTACTTTGAATGAATATAATTTGCTCACATTGATTATTTAAATCATTTCTCATTTTTCCTCTTCATAACCAAGGATACATTGAACACCCAGGTTGCTAAATCTTCATATATATATATCCATGATTATTTCTTTGGAATAATTTTTTTGCACCAAAACCATTGGTTGAAATGCTATTCAAATCTCTGAAACTTAAGTACTTGATGTGCTCTTTTAAACTGTCCTTCCAAAATGTTATAGTAATTAAGCCTTCTTCTGGCAGTTCATGAGGTTTCTGGTGGATCTCATCCTTACCAACACAGAATAACATTTTTTTACATGTTTTTTTTCTCTTTTTTTATGATAAAATTTACATGTCATGAAATATACCATTTTAAAATGTACAATTTAATGGTTTTTAGTATATTTGCAAAGTTACACAACTATCAGTACCATCTAACATCACTTTTCCATCACCCTCCAAAGGAATCCCATACTCCTCAGCAGTCACTCTCTAATCTGTTCTCCCCAGCTCCTGGAAACCTAAGGTTCTGGCTGTATGGATTTACCTATCTAGGGCATCCCCTGAAGAGTTATACAGTGTGGCCTTTTCTGTTTGGCTTCTTCCACTGAGCATAAAGTTTTCAAATTTCATCCATACTGTACTTTATTTCTTCTTATTGCTAAATAACATTTCATTCATGGCATAAATATACAACATTTGTTTATCCATTCATTAGTTGATGGACGTTTGGCTTGTTTCCACTTTTTAGGTACTATGAATAATGCTGCTGTGAACATTTGTGTATGCATGTTTTTTTTTTAGAGACAGAGTCTCATTTTATTGCTCTTGGTAGAGTGCTGTAGCATCACAGCCCACAACAACCTCCAACTCCTGGACTTAGGCGATTCTCTTGCCTCAGCCTCCTGAGTATCTGGGATTACAGGTGCCCCCCACAACACCTGGCTATTTTTGTTGTTGTTGTTGTTGCAGTTTGGCTGGGGCCGGGTTTGAACCCGCCACTCTCAGTATATGGGGCTGGCATCCTACTCAGCCACAGGCACGGCCCCTTGTGTATGCATTTTTGTGTGACATAGGGTTTTTTTTTTAGACAGAGCCTCAAGCTGTCCCTCTGGGTAGAGTGCTATGACATCACAGCTCACAGCAACCTCCAACTCCTGGGCTCAAGCGAGTCTCCTGCCTCCACCTCCAAGTAGCTGGGACTACAGGCGCCCGCCACAACACCCGGCTATTTTTTGGTTGCAGCCATTGTTGTTGTTTGGTGGGCCCAGGCTGGATTTGAACCCGCCAGCTCAGGTGTATGTAGCTGGTGCCTTAGCTGCTTGAACTACGGGTGCCGAGCCCACCGTAGGTTTTCAAGTCTCTTGGATTTCACCTAGGAGTGAAATTGCTGGGTCATATGGTGATTCTGTGTTTAATTTTTTGAGTAACTATGTGTTTTCTTTATTAGCAACACCATTTTATTTAATGCCTTCCCACCAGCAATACTTGAGGGCTCTCATTTTTTGACATCTTCAACAGGAGTTATTTTCTGGGTTTTTAAAAATCATAGCTCTCCTAGTGGGTATCTTTTTGTTTTGTATTTCTCTAATGACTGATGATGTTGAGCACCTGCGTAGTGATTATTTCTGTATCTCTTTTGGAGAAATATCCAAATCTCTACCCCCTTTTAAAAATTAGATTACTTGTCCAAATCTTAGGGAGTGCAAATTATTTAACTGCTTGTAGTTGATCTCCAAATTTCTGGATACCATTGGTTAAAAAATACCATGACTTAGATTTGATTTTTTTGCCCTTGGGATACTCAGGTTCCATGACACAGAGTTCAAGTGAATGCTACAACAGTTCTGAAAATTCTCTAGGACATCTACAGAGATTGCCTGGAAGGCAGGTATTTATCTCAACAGATGAATTTTTCATTGAAGAAAGAGGTGTCAGAGAACTGATGGGGTTCAGACCTGCTACCCTAAAATATGGCACTTTGGCATGTGAGAAAACAGCAGAAACCAAGAACATTACTGTCACTCTCCCTGCATCTTCTCCCCTGAAGCAGATCATAGAACTCTCATTCTAGAGGTGTCTTCCCCGTTCCTGGAAGAAAGGAACATTCTTATCTCTGAAGACATAGGACACAGAGAAGACGCTGAACAAACAGGCCTTGCTAGGTCCCCCAGCTTATTACCATTACATTATATACCTCTGTCCAATCTCCATGACGATCAACTTCTTTATCAAACCTAGCTTAAAAAATACACAGGTTTCCCTGTTACTTTGGGTCTTCATCTCTGAAGATTCCATGTGAAACTTACATAAATAAATTAGTATGTTTTTCTCTTGTTTAATCTGTCTTTTGCTTTAGGGACTTCAGCCGTGAACCTAGTGATGGGCGAGGAAAAAATAGGTCTTCCTCCTTCACAGAAAATACACCAGCCAAGAGAAGGAAGAATACCTGGTTTTAAAGCTTTGAGGAACTTACTCACACTCAAATTTAACATCTTAGAAATAAGGGTTAAGGCCTTCTTGGAGAATTAACAAATGCACTAATTAAGTGCATGCAATTAACTTCAATATTACAGTTTGGGATTTCCAGAAAATTTCTCTCCCTCCAAAAAATGTGTAACAGTTTAGCTAGGGCAATGCCAGCTCCAAGGTAAGACAAATACGCTTCGTTTATGATGTGGATTCGAGGCCCATGTTCATCTTTCCACGTTGTCCAATTCAAGTTAGGTCGTTAAAAGGAAACCTTTTTCTCTTAGCAACCCAGTCCAATCCCCTTCTCCGGCCTCTTTTTCTCCATTTGTTGGCAGGCTACTTCAACCTCTGTTCTTTAATTTTAACAGTTTATGCCCCACACGTACCCTTTGTTTTTTAGTGAACAGAGATTTTCAAAGCCTATTCTGAGAGAATCCTCCCTGGTTTCCGACCCTTCTACTCTGGGGGTGGAAATAGCTTCCCTGCTTTGAAACTCTGGCAAGGAAAAAGAATGGAAGAGAAAATTGCATTTAAACTTTTAGAAGTTGATTCACGGCTGGCTGCACAGCAAATTGTTCCGCAGTGTGGAGAAAGCCTCGATGCGGTTTGGGTGGCCCCGGGTTAGGCGGGGGCGACTTCTGGGGAACAGGAGGAGGCCGAGCCCCCCGCTGAGGTCGGGCTCCCCCCCGGGGACTGATGTCGCGCGCTTGCGTGTTGTGGCCGAAACTTTAGGCTCAGAGGCCAGCCCAAAAGAACGCGCGCGAGTAGGGGGCGGCGCGCGGAGAGGGAGGAGAGTCGGGGGCGCCGGAGGCTGGTGGGTGTCGGGGGTGGAGATGTAAATGTGACGCTGCGGCCCGGCGGGTGCCAGACCGAAGGACGCGGTACCCGCGGTTGCAACCGGATCCCGGGCGCTGTAGCTCGGAGGCGGCTCTCCGGAGAGCGGCGGCCGCGGGGACGCCCGTCCCGACAGCCCAGCTCCGGCGCGCCGGGCTCGCCGCGCGCTAGGGCCGGCGAAGCGGGGAGCGGCCGAGCGGTGCGAGGCTGGGGGCCCGCGGGCGGGGCCGCGCGCTGCCGGGCGGGAGGCTGGGGGGCCGGGGCCGGGGCCGCGCCCCGGAGCGGGTCGGAGGCCGGGGCCGGGGCCGGGGGGCGGCGGCTCCACGCTCGGCTTCAGCGACTCGGGGTCCCCGGCAGAGCCCCGCAGGGCCCATGGCAGCCGGGAGCATCACCACGCTGCCCGCCCTGCCCGAGGACGGCGGCAGCGACAACTTTCCGCCCGGCCACTTCAAGGACCCCAAGCGACTGTACTGCAAAAACGGGGGCTTCTTCCTGCGCATCCACCCCGACGGCCGAGTGGACGGGGTCCGGGAGAAGAGCGACCCTCACAGTGAGTGCCGCCCGCTCTTGCAGCCTCTCGCCCCCTCTCCGCTCCCCTGGTAGTGCGTGTGGTTTCTTTCCACGCGGCCCTCGGCGGCTTCAGGTTCACCGCACGCCCCCCCCCCCCCTTTTCCCGAGCTGCGGTGTGGGGTGTGGGCAGTGTCGTTTCCCCCTGGGAAGCCATTCTCCTGGGCCGGGGCCGCCTTCCCGCAGACAACCTGTCGCGGTCCGGGATGCCGGCGGCGGGGAGCCGAGCGCCGCTCTCGCTCTCGCAGAAGCCGCCGGTTCCCCAGTGCAACCGCTACTGTCCTGTGCGTGCTGTCCCGGACCGCAGCACAATGAAACGCTCTTTGTTGGAAAAATACCTTTCCAGACCCCTGCCCTTAAATTCCGACTCCGTAGGACGCGAGGCGTGGGGCACACGGCTCTCACCCACGCAACAGTACAGAAAAAATTGTTTTTTCCTGAATTGAATAAAGTTGAAAGAGCAACAAACAGAAACAAAAAAGCCCAGATTTTCTTAATAAAGAGTGACAGGCTTTTGCATCATAGTAAAAAGAAGTGCAAAAACCTGTATCTTCCACCTGCGGTTATTAGGTTTGGAACTGTGAGCGAAGCTTAACTCCAGGGTCTGTTTCCTCATTCTTAGGGTGGAAATAATATGTACCTTGCATCCAGTTTGAGGATGAAATGAGAATTACAATTTTGTTTTCTGTAAAAAACCAAATGTTTGTAGTTCTGGAAATAACATTGGCCTAAATCAGTGGTTCTCAAAGTGTAGAGGTGCGTCTAGAATCACTTGGAAGTTGTGTTATAACACAGGTAGCGGGACTTTGTCCCCAGCGTTTATGGTTCTCTAAGTCTGGAGTGCTGAAAATTTACATTTTCTAGAAAGTGGCCAAGTGATGCTGATAAAAGAGGTCAGAAAAGGGCCTAAGAACGGTTGATTTTTTTTTTTTTTTTTTTGAGACAGAGCATCAAGCTATCCCCCTGGGTAGAGTGCTGTGGCTTCACAGCTCACAGCAATCTCCAACTCTTGGGCTCAAGCAAGTCTCCTGCCTCAGCCTCCCAAGTAGTTTGGACCACAGGCACCCGCCACAACGCCTGGCTATTTTTTGGTTGCAGCCATCATTGTTGTTTGGTGGGTCCGGGCTGGATTCGAACCTGCCACCTTAGGTGTATGTGGCTGGCACCTTAGCCACTTGAGCCACAGGCGCCAAGCCAAGAAAGGGCTGATTTACTACACTGATGGAATTTGAAGTGAGAGAGACAGGACCAGAATATATTTTAAGCTTTCCTCCTGTAGGTAAACAGATGTTTTAAAAGCAGTGTGTTCTCGCACTCCTTCCTTTATGGATTCTAGGTGGAAAATCTGAGAAAAGACCTGCAGGGTTCCAGAGCTCCACTTCCCAGTACTTTTTGTCTTGAGATGCTATGGCATGTCATTCACTCTGGGGGAAAACTGGAAGGAAGAGGAGAAAGCTCTACAACCCAGCATACCTAGACAAAGGAAAGGGAAATGCACTTTTATATTATCTGGGTCTTTGTTGCTTCCAAAATAGCAACCAGCAAAAGATGCAAGTCTTTTAATTCTTTTTAGGCCTGCCATAATTAAAAAAACGTATCAATCATTTTATCCAGTAAAACTGAAAAGATTTTTGTAACCTATTACATGTGTTAGTGCTGGTTCTCTATTCTGGTAACAGGAGTAGATTTAACAAAATTATCTTTTTGATTGAATTATCTGTGTTCTGCAGTTGTCCACTAGAGTAGCTCAGCCGATTACGATAAGGTACATGGATGTCCCAATTAGTTTTGTTATTTTTTAGTATCAAAAACTGTTAATTAAAAAACATGTTTTATGACCAGATAACAGAAGAAATCTCTTTCAGATTGGTACTTCCCTTCATACTCTTTTACAGACTTTGTAGGTTGCTGAATTTTTTTTTTTTTTAAGAGATGGAGTCTGTCTTGGGCGCCCTAGGTAGAGTGCTGTGGCCTCACAGCTCACAGCAACCTCCAGCTGTTGGGCTTAGATGATTCTCAGGAGCCTACCACAGGGCCCAGCTATTTTTCGTTGCAGTTTGGCTGGGGCCAGGTTTGAACCCGCCACCCTGTTTTTTTTTTTGAGACGGAGTCCCACTGTGTTGCCCTTGGTAGAGTGCTCCGGGGGGTCACAGCTCACAGCAACCTCAAACTCTTGGGCTGGAGCGATTCTCTTGCCTCAGCTTCCTAAGAGACTGGGACTACAGGTGCCTGCCACCAAGCCCTGCTATTTTTTTGTTGTTGTTGCCATTGTTGTTCAGCTGGCTGGGGCTGGATTCTAAGGCACCAGCTTTGGTGGCTGGTGCTGTAACCATTGTGCTGTAGGCGCCAGGCCTGAATCATTGCTTCTTTGAAGCTTTTGACACTTTCTTTGCCTGAGAATGATATTCTATATAGAAACTAGCTAGTGAGGATAATTAGGAATTGTATCACATTACCACCCTCCTAAAAACAGCTGTTAATTTTTTTCACCCCACTGTATATTGTATTTTTATTTTTGTAATCTTACTTTAACTCAGTGGCTCACAAGTAGGGGTGATTATGCCCCCTAGAAGACAATGCCTGGAGACATTTTCTGTTGTCATACCTGGAAGGATGCTATTGGTATCTAATAGGTAGAGATCTGCTGCTAAACATCCTGCAGTACATAGGCTAGTACCCCGAACAACACATTTTCTGACCCCAAGTGTCATTAGTGCTAAGGCTCACATTGCCAACTTTATAACTAGCTAAAGACAAGATGTTAGAAGTGAAAAGTAAAAGTAGGGCACATGGTAGTCCCAGGCTAAGGGAGAAGGAGTTCTTGAACCCAGAACTCTTTTTTTTTTTTGAAGTTTTGGGCTGGGGATGGTTTTTAACCACCCACAACCACCAAATGGGGCCCGCATCCTAGTCCTTTGAGCCACAGGCACTGCCCTTGAACCCAGAACTTTGAGACCAGTCTGGGAAACATAGCAAGACCCTGTCTCAAAAAACAAAAATAAAAGTGGAAAGTATAGAACTCATTCATATTTGTAGATCCTACTATTTTTTTTTTTTTTCAAAACCCGGGGCTGGGTTTGAACCCGCCACCTCCAGCTGGTACCTTACTTCTTTGAGCCACAGGTGCTGCCCCAATTGTACTATTTTTTTTTTTAAAGGATACCTTTTACCAGGCAGTAGACTGACAAGAATACAAAACTAAAAAATGACAAATTTAGTCCACGTCTATGTAGCCTGACCTGGACTTACATTTAAGTAAGTAAATATTTTCTCACATGTTGAATATACACTAATAGTTGACCAGAAGGTGACGGGAAAGATGGGATGGGAACGATATAAGAAAAAAATGAATGTAGACTTTACATAGTATATCCTCATCACACACCCCCTTCCCCTGAAAAACCTGACCTGCAAATATGGAGAAATAAAAGCAGAGTTAATGGTAGCCACAATTTCCTATCAGACTGTGGCTCAGATATTAAGACCTGTTTGAAGAGTTGAAAACTTGTTGCCTCCCTCCTCAAACTGTTTTGTCCAATTGACCTAAAAGCCTGTCCCTGGAGATTTTTTTCTTCTGACATGACACTTTTCTGTCCAGATGTTTTCTAACATGGAAGTGACTCTGAAAGGCTGAGTTCAGCCCTTATCAGATGTTAACATTGAGTGTGAATTAAACTGTGAGTGATTTTTTTCTCCAAAAGATGGCTAGGACTGGGGTTTGAGGAGGGATAGTTTGGAGATTGTGATATAATTGGTAGGGTACTGGTTAGGTGTTGGGGGAGAGAGCGGGGTGGGGGGGGGCTGTGAGGCATGGAAGGATAGAGGCAAAACCTTTCTGAAAGAAGAGGCAAGAGAGGATGACTGAACACACATGTTTCCAATTTTTCAGTGTGGCTGAAGGTCATCCTTGCTTCACACCTGGGAGTTCCCCTGAGTTTTCTCTCTGCAGGCCCCTTTTCTGGAACTTTTCTCATAGTGCTGGGATAATCTTCATTTGGCACGAGAGTCTTGATAAAAGCAAGATTTTTTTTTTTTTTTTGAGACAGAGTCTCACTATGTCACCCTTGGTAGAGTGCTGTGGCATCACAGCTCACAGCAACCTCAAACTCTTTGGACTTAAGTGATTCTCCTGCCTCAACCTCCCAAGTAGCTGGGACTACAGGCCTTTACCACAACGCCTGGCTGTTTTTTGACTGTAGTTGTCATTGCTGTTTGGCAGGTTGGGGCTGGGCTAGAACCTGCCTTCTCCAGTGCATGTCGCTGGCGCCCTAGCTGCTTGAGCTACTGGCTCTGAGCCAAAAGCAAGATGTTAGAAGTGGTTACAGAGTTTGTGCTTCTCCAGCATATGTGCTGCACATCCTCTTTCCTTTTGCGCCCTTGAAGATGTGGCAGACCTCTTCCAATGTCCATGGGAATGTATGACATTAAGTATGTACTCTGAAGTAGTGCAGCATGGGAAAACTTTGAGAAGAAAGAACGTTTATCCCTAGCAGCGCCTTCAGCATGTGGTGGAGTATAGTTAAATGAAATGTATGCAGCTTATGTACATTTTAGCATTAAATTTATTCCAGATGCTACTATTTAGGGAAAAAAATGAAGGTAATTCTGGATCTAGGCTTCTCCCAGGAGGTAGCTAGCTGCCTGTCTGCCATTCCCCTTTGCTTCCAGGCTCCAGAGGATGCTGAAACTTGGAGAGGTGGAGGGACCTGCCACTCCATTGTGGAACAGGAGTAGAGTCCAGGTGGTTCTGACCTCCGAGCTCGTGCAGCCTCACTCATAAAAATACGCACTTGTGAAATTCGAAGGGAGGGTTCAGACCTTCTAGTTCACCGATTTCATTTTATAGAAGAGGATCTTGAAGTTTGGACAAGTCAACAGTTGTCTGAGTTGACCTGTATAGTTCCCCTTGTCATCCTGAAAAGGCTTCTTGCCCACCTGCCTCCTTGCCTTCTGTTCCTGCCCTCCCTGGACCTCAGCGTCCTCTTCCCTTCAACCACAGACAGCACGGCCCCTCCTTTCCTGAGGCTTCCTCCATTTTAGGGTGGGGAGATAGCCAGTCCCTCTGAGAATTTCCTGCTAATTTGCAGTTGCCTCAGGTCGTATTCCTGGCGTTTTGGAGAAAACGACCTTTCCTTTTCTTCACCGCCTTTGGGAACTAGTGATTTAATAATACTAGATTCTCTCTCTCTCTACCTCTTTTTGGTAATGTCTGCCAAATAGATCCTACTAACTTGCCTTAATAAACGCAATATTTACTGTAATGCTATTTGTGGGCAGTAAACAAATGAAGTCAGATGCTAATAGCTCATTTAATCCTGGAAATCATGTAATCGGTACAGCAATGAAAGGACAATTCATGAGTCATAGATATTACCACACCTTAGGAGCCTTTTAAGATGAGTTTGATGCCAAGTGACTTCAGCCTAAAAAAGGCAATGTCTCCTCATGACATGCCCTGAGGCCTTTTTGTTTTGTTTATTAAATGGCCATTATGTAATTAGACTTTGTTTAATGGCGTAACAGTCTAGTTTTAAGTATTCTCATTTTGATTTATGATTTATGTAAAAACACGGCCATAATTTTTAAATTTAATTTGAAAATAAAATGCTACAGATGAAATGAACAAAACAAGGACCATCCTTTAAACATTATAGCCATGAAATTGACTCTATTAATATACTACACACTGTTGAGACATCACCATCAGTGATACTGAAAAATGGGACTTAAGGTCTCAAATTATAGGGATTGCGATTTTCAAACCATGAAATGCCTATACAATAGCATGGTCACTACACACGTCATATTCTTTGCTTGTTTTTCCAATTCTGTGTGTTGGTTTTCCAGATACTCTACTTAGGCCCCTTTGTCCTGTAGCACACATCTGTAAGAAGGCTGGCCTGGGGTGGCCTGGGGTATAATCCATGACCGTGAAGTGGAGGAAGGCAAATCTGCATGTTCAGGGGACACATCTTAACCTCATTAGTATATTCTATCCAGACAAGGTATTTAGTTATGTTTTGGTTTTGAGCTTGTCATTTTTCTGTGTGCTGAAATTAGGGAGCTGATCTTTTACGTAATGTTTATATTGTCAATGCTCTTTCGATAATTAATGCTTGGTTACTTGCAGAATAATTTGGAATAACGATGATCAATGTAGAACTTTAGTTATGTCCTTAGAAAATGCATTTGGGGCACCATGATTTTCAGTGATCCTCGTATCCCTGGTTCAGTCTCTCTCTAATAATAATTTTAAGCTGGGTGTAGTGGCTCATGTCTGTAATCCTAGCACTCTGGGAGGCTGAGGCAGGTGGATTGCTTGAACTCAGGAGTTGGAGACCAGTCTAAGCAAGAGCAAGACCCCATCTCTTAAAAAAAAATAGTCAGGCGTTATGGTGGGTGCCTATAGTCCCAGCTACTGGGGAGGCTGAGGCAAAAGTATCTCTTGAGCCCAAGAGTCTTTGGGCTCAAAGTAAGACTCTGTCAAAAAATAAAAAATAAAAAAAGATAGGCCACATATCTAAATGTACATGTTACTACACCAAGAAAACTATAAACTTTGACCACACTTCATCCAGTACATGGTCCATGATTAGTTATTCCACAGGAAGGTCCATGGAGAACGTTTCCATCAATGGCTGACATGTAGTGAGTGCTCTCTGAATAAAGGCACTGAGTCTTTCATGACGTTTGTTTATATAGAGTCATGGGTCCTCCTTTAAGGTGCCAGCATCTTCACAAAGTGCGTCAGTTAAGAGCAGAGAATAATCTGCTCACAGAATCTAGCCCCAGGTCATTATTGCTCTATACAAATTTCTTTTTCTTGGCTGAAGTTTAATCACATACTTTGTATAGCAATTATAAATTAAACGAAGATATTCCTTCAATAGTTCAATTATACCAATTATATCTATTATACATTTAATATTCACATACGGTACCTGCTCTTCATTTTCATATCTCCAAAATACCTTGAAATTCTGTGAACCTTTGATTTCAGAAGCCAATTGGATAATTCACCCTAGAGGTTAAGTTAATTTTAGGAAATCATAGCCCTTTGAAAATACTAATACATACACACACACACACACACACACACACACAGATCTATTACAGATTTCTGTAATGAATGAGTAAGCATTAAGGATACTCTGGTCAAGTCAAAAGTTACCTTGAGAAGACAACTGGGATGAGGCCTAACTTGAATACTGAATATTGGCTGCCTGTTGCCTTCAGGCCCTCCAAATCTCTTTAAACGAAAAATAAACTACAACAGGCATTAAAACGAGACTCATCTGGCTTCTAAGGACCACACTCTATGGCTCAATGGGGCAGCTCCCCTGAGAGTCTTGCTTCTCTTGTCATCCTCTCCTAAGTTCCTATGGCTATGAATAACCTAGCTTAGAGGTCTCCTTGACCAAAATTAATATTTTTATATATTTATATATGTAATATATTTTTTTGAGACAGAGTCTCATTTTGTCACCCTCAGTAAAGTGCTGTGTTGTCATAGCTAACAGTAACCTCAAACTCTTGGGCTCAAGCGATCCTCCTGCCTCAGACTCTACTCAGAGTAGCTGGGACTATATGAGCCTGTTACAATGCCTGGCTATTTTTAAAGATAGGGTCTCACTCGTGCTCAGATTGGTCTCTAACTTGTGAGCTCAGGCAATCTGCCTGCCTGCCTCAGCCTCCCAGAGTGCTTAGATTACAGGTGTGAGCCACCAGGCCTGGCCATTGTGGTCTATCCTTTAATGAAGATAATTATATAAAAAAGTTATATTAAGAAAACATCTGGGAATCTTGGAGGCTGGTAAATCACTTACCTTAGAATAATCTATAGAAAGATTAATCATTTTTCAGGATTTAAAAGTTTAGACCTTTTTTTTGTAGAGACAGAGTTTCTCACTTTATCCCCCTTGGTCGAGTGCCTTGGGGTCATACCACTCACAGCAACCTCCAACTCCTGGGCTTAGGCAATTCTCTTGCCTCAGCCTCCTGAGTAGCTGGGAATACAGGCACCTGCCACAAGGCCCGGCCCGGCTATTTTTTGGTTGCAGTTCGGCCGGGCCGAGTTTGAACCCGCCACCCTCTGTATATGGGGTCAGTGCCCTACCCACTGAGCCACAGGCGCTGCCCTCATTTCCTTTTTTTAACTCTCTTTAAATTCTGGATTCTGCCCTCAGTATTCTACATAAATCACACTTTATGAGAACACCACCAGTCTTCCATTTCAGTAACATTGGCCTTTTCCAGTTTGTCATCCTCCTCTGACACGTAGCACTATCGTCTGCCCAACTTTCTGGTGTTCATTACACTGCATCAACCTGCTTCTCCGCTCATCCATCCAGCTGTCTTTTCTTCCCACTCTCTCTTCTGGTTTTGTGCTTTTCAGGGTCTCAAGGGCCCCTCTATTCCTCTTTCTGGGTGCTTGTATTCCTTTGCAAATCATTTATAGTCTCTGCCTCTGTTCTGATTCCCTGTCTCTGGGTTTCTCACTGTTTGAAGGACCACCACAGTTTCAACTTAACATGCATAAAACAAGACTTTACATAATTTCTCAAATAAGCACCCTTTCCTACTGAGTTTCTTCTTGTAGTAAAATTATTCTTAGGGTCTACAAAAGGTAGACAGTTTTTAGTTGTCTTTGGTGCCCTTCTCCACTTCTGTGTTATGTGTTTCTCTCTCTGAAATGTTTCCCAGACTTAGTGATTTATCTTGCCATGTGACTTGATTTCACCTCTACTTTGCTATCCTACTACTGGAGGCACTAACCAGGCCTGCCTGGATTTCTATATGGCTCAAATATTATTTCCTGCTCAATCTTATTTCCTACTGTTTACCACCCATCCTCCTCGTATGCAGCCAGCACTCTGCTTTAAATATGGTCTTTCTGACATGACAGAACCGTTATTGTTACAATAATTGGCCTTTCCTCTTGTGATCCTTGTTTTTGGAAAGTCCTTCTTTTTGTCACCAATTCCTCTCTCAGACCCTCCTCCCATTCTCACTTTTCTGTGAAAAAAATCTTAAGATCCAGCTCAACAGCCTGGTGTGATGGCTCACACTTGCAATCCTAGCACTTTGCCAAGCCGAGGTGGGTGGATTGCCTGAGCTCTGGAGTTTGAGACCAGCCTGAGCAAGAATAAGACCGTCTGTACTAAAAATAAATAAAACTACCTAAGCATGGTAGTGGGTTCCTGTAGTCCCAGTTACTTAGGAGGCTGAGGCAAGAGGATTTCTTGAGCCCAAGAGTTTGTGGCTGCTGTGAGCTATGATGCAAAGGCACTCTTAGGGTGACACAGTGAGACTCTATCTCAAAAAAACTAACCAACCAAACAAACAAACAAAAAAGATCCAAGTCAGTAGTCTCCTTTATGAAACTTTCCCCTACCTTCCCGGGGAGAGAGTTAATGGTTTCTGCCTCAGTTAATGTTGAGACTTGGTACATAGTCTCAACATAGAGCTTAATGTTTTTTGAAATAGTTAATTGTTTATATGTCTGTCTCCTGTACTGGGACTGTGAACTCTTTGTAGGCAAGGATTGGATCAAATTTCCTGTATCTGTCCTCACACACAGTGGCCACTCACAGCATGTTATTTAATTGAACATGTATGCAATAAATTAGCCAAGTCTCTTAATTTCCTTTTGGCCTTCCTTTCACATCCTCTTCTTTTTAGCCTACAGCCAAGCTGCTTCCGTGAGCTAGAATGGCTCCTCTGTCCTCTTACCTTACTCCTCACATCATCATGTACCTATCTTTCCCTTCCTGCATGCTATCTAAAAATTTCTCTAATGTTATAGCTTGTTGTGCTTCAATTTTACATTCTCAAATTTTATGGGCAATTTCTAGCTGGTAAGGAATTTTCATTTAAAAAAATTCAAACAGTATTACCCAGCAGTTCCTTACCCTCTCTTCTGTTCTGAGGGTCTAAGGCTGAGTTTGCTCATCCCATTGTCCCTTTGGGTCCATTGCTGATTGATTGAGCGATCAACTTGAGGTTCAATCTGTATTTGTGAAATGAGTAAAAACTTTTTTTTTTTTTTTTGAGACGGAGCCTCAAGCTATCCCCCTGGGTAGAGTGCCATGGCATCACAGCTCATAGCAACCTCCAACTCCTGGGCTCAAGCGAGTCTCCTGCCTCCACCTCCCAAGTAGCTGGGACCACA
>CAUYQV010187839.1:0-21743 GCA_963574575.1 Galagoides demidoff
TTATATCTTGATTTCATAGTAGTATTGTGTACATTGGATACTTTTTTCCCCATTCTTGAGATACTTTACTAAGAAGAATATGTTCCAGCTCCATCCAGGTAAACATAAAAGATTTGAAGTCTCCATCTTTTTATGGCTGCACAGTATTCCATGGTATATACATATACCACAATGTTAATCCATTCATGGGTCGATGGGCACTTGGGCTGTTTCCATGTCTTGGCAATTATGAATTGGGCTGCAATAAACATTCTGGTGCAAATGTTTTTGTTGTAAAATGATTTTTGATCAAACTGGTTTTTAAAGGTGCTACTCACTGCCCCTTCTGACACTTTGCAGAGGAAGTGATTTGGCTTCAAGAAGCACGAGTTAACATTTGTAATCTGTGTTTCAGGTTAACATGGGTTACTAGACGTGAAAAAATAAAATTAATGACCTTTTATTTAAATACATACATAAGTATATCCAGTTACTGGTCTGCCTGCTAAAAGCTAGAGATTACAAGTTTCACCTTATCTCTTCAAAAGTATTGATAGGGTGATTAGGTTAGAAGCCTCTTACAGCTAGTGGTTTAACTTATCACCACCCTATCAGCACAGGCTTTGGGTTTGCAGGAAATGATATGAAAACTCTGACCTTCACACCAGTGGAACAAGTAAGTGGTATCTTTAAGGACCTATATGAAGACTAATGTTACATCTACTTTGCTGTTTAAATAGACTGTTAAAATTGAAGATCAAATGACTTGGACTTGCTGAAATCATCTCTTTCTGCTCAGGTGTGGTGGCTCACACCTGTAATCCTAGCATTTGAGGAGGCTGAGGCAGGTAGATTGCCTGAGCTCAGTAGTTCGAGACCAGCCTGAGCAAAAGCAAGACCCCATCTATACTAAAAATAGAAAAATTAGCTGGATGTCTACCCAGGGTGACAGAGTGAGACTCTGTCTCAACAAAAACTAAGGTTCAGCATCTGTGGCTCAAGCGGCTATGGCACCAGTCACATATACCTGAGCTGGCAGTTCGAATCAAGCCCAGGCCTGACAAACAACAATGATGGCTACAACCAAAAAATAGCTAGTCATTGTGGCAGGTGCCTATAGTCCCAGCTACTTGGGAAGTGGAGGCAGGAGAATCATTTGAGCCCAGGAGTTGGAGTTTGCTGTGAGCTATGATGCCACAGCACTCTACCCAGGGTGACAGCTTGAGGCTCTGTCTCAAAAAAATAAAATAAAATAAGAAGGAAATATAGAAAGAAAGAAAGAAAGAAAGAAAGAAAGAAAGAAAGAAAGAAAGAAAGAAAGAAAGAAAGAAAGAAAGAAAGAAAGAAAGAAAGAAAAGAAAAGAAAAGAAAAGAAAAGAAAAGAAAGAAGGAAGGGAGGGAGGGAGGGAAAGAGAAAAAGAAAGAAAAGAAAAGAAAGAAATCATTTCTCTCTGAATTTAGAATTCTTTTCACACAGCCCTACTCTCCTCCACAAGTTAACTATCCTATAGAGTCCTGACAGGATTCTTTTCTTCACTAAGAAGAGAAAAGATATTCTAGATGCAACTTCCTCCTCTTCCATTGCAAGAATGATGCTAACAACTACTGAGTGCTTGCCATGCCAAACACTGTGTTAAATGTTTTACATGCATTATCTCTTTTAAAACTCATAACAAATCTAAGTCATTAACACTGCCATGATCCTCACTTTGCAGATGAGAACCCTGAAGCACCAAGAGATTACGTAATTTGCCCAGGATCACATAGGAAAAAGGTGTCAAGTCTGGGACTTGCTCTGATACCCAGACACCATGCCATACTGGGTATCTTTTCAAACCATCTCTATACATAATGCCCTATTCTTCCTTCCAGACCTATTTTATAATAAATACCATTTGAGTTACCTTCTCAGCCTCCAGAAACCCCCTTTCTCTGATAAGTGCCTCCTCACCACCCACATAGGAGCTGTCCCTGAAGATGTGACCCTATTGTGTGATTCTGCCATTCTAGTCATAACTGATTGGATCATGAATGGACACCTGACACACGCTGGGTCAGTCAGCATCTCTCTCAACAATTTAAATTGAGAGCCATAGCATTGAACCTCTGAGGACTGATTCACATTAAAGGACAAGTTTCTACAGGGCTGATTGAGTTGCTGAGTTGCTCCTGCATCCTGGTTATTCAGCTTTTCTAGAATTTCATGAGTTTTCTTCTCATTAATCTAAGCTCAAGAGTCCTAAATGAGACATGGATATTTATTCATTCAACAAACTTTTTGAGGATCTATGTGCCAAGAACATAGCTGAAAATGCAGGAAGATATTAAGTAATCACACAAATCAATATATAGATACCAGCTATGAACAGGGCTTCAGCAGACAAGTGTGGATGCTATGAAAGGCTTCCAGAAGGGGGATTGCTTTTGTCATAACTGAGATCATGTGTGTAAAGCACTTAGCACAGGGCTTGGCTCCTAGCAGGCTCTCAGTGTATATTCTTGGCTCAAATTCTTTCTAAATAATAGTTCTGGCACAACGACTTCCTGGTTGAGGCCAATATCATACCGAACTACTCTAATTGGCTGCTAATTTACTCCCTGCCTTTGGTTTCTACTGCCAGATTATTATTCCCAAAATATCACTTTCATTATGCTGCTTATTTGCATACCATGTCAAAGAATCTGGACTCTTTCCTGTAAGCCCAGCCTCAGGTCTCAGAAGGGAGAAATGTACATAAGCAGGTGATTGTGACCTGTCCTCCTTACTCCAAAGAGAAATAAAGGTGCTGCTACCACAGGGGCAGTGAAGGAAGTATGGAGGTCAGGCAGGTCACCACAGCACAGTTGTGTTAATTAAGGAATCTGATAGTTTAAGATGCCCAGATGATTTTGGTGAAGGTTTGAGGGAAGAGGCTGAGGTAGGCCCATCCAGCTTCAGCACTAGAAAGAGTAGTTTGGTCATTGAGTGGAAACTTGTACAGAGATGGTCAGTTTAATAAAATTATCAGCCACCTCCTCCATCATCCTCCCCAGAGCCCCAGCAGGGTGTGGATGTTGCAGACATAGTCTTTGGGGAGTCCACCAGCAGTCGCTCCACCGTCTCTTTTCACCTCCTGCTTCTTCTTTTCATCTTCCTCCTCCCCCTCCTCCTTCTTCTCCTTCTTCTTCTTCATGTCTTTTCATCTCTTACTCTAAAACATCTTGTGATATTTAATGTGCAACTAGACAAAACAGCAATCACTGGCACAAAGACCTCATAGCTGCTTTATGATAAGAATTACAGCTGCAAGAAATAGGGTTCTTTCCTACAAAAAATTATTAAGGCATAAGAGCTTTATTTTATCAACCACGCTATCCTGGGTGGAAGTTAAGCACACCTTATTAAAAAAAATCATTTTTATTCATAAAACCAAATCCAAGTCTGTCCTTGAAGGAGTAGGGGTGTGATATAAAAAATTCTTCTCTCCAGGGAAATGCTATGAAAATGACCAAGGACTTAGAAAAATTGTTTATAAACTAGCACTTAAAAGTTAACTTCTTTACCCACCAGCTTTTTTCTTCTTTCAGTTTTTAAATACAAGTTAAAAACAATCCTTAAAGAAAGTTGAGAAAATGGTATAGAATTAAAACAATGTTTTCTGCCTCCATGGTAGCCTATCCACCCAATCCATTCACTCTGATTTTGGCACCTCTCACTTGGAGTCCCAAAGCCTCTGCTTTCCTCCTTATTACCAATCAGAATTCTGGCAGGCAGGGAGGACACTTGTCCAAGCACTCGCTACATTTGGATCCCAGCTGCAGCTGGGTGCCTCCCAGCACTGACCCTTATGTCCCAGAATCCCCTTCCACCGGAGGCCAGATGGAAAGGAGCTGATTTAGACATCCACAAAGACTCTTTCTGGTTGATGATAATTTCAAAATCTATTCTGCAATTTCTCCCCATCCTTAAAGTCCTGGGAACTGGATAGACTAAAATGGAAACCCTTGAGAGAGTGATGAAGGGTGTCCCCTATCAGGGCTATGAGAGGATCTCCTCCCCATTTCCCAGGCCTTAGCAAACAGACTTTTTCTCTCCAAACTGTTCTCTTGGCTCTCCGAATACAAGTAAGATAGGAGAGGGGTATTTTTTTTAGGCCCCTTCTTGAGTGGACCCCTGCCACTTTTACCCCCAGAAGGAGGAGCTGCCTTCATGTGTTAATACCCTCATTCAGTTGCTAATCAACATTGAAGTCTATCAAGTCCTGGCCAAGTGTAATTTCCCAAACAGTATAAAGCCCCTAAACTAAAGACTCACATGGGGACTTCCCACTTGTGTCTCCCCCCTCTGCCAGAGACTCTGGTGCCTTTCCTTCCTTCTATCACTTTCTATCTAATAAATCCTATCTTATCACAAACTCTGTGGTCTCTGGGTTCGTTCTTCAAAATCTCCAAGACCAAGTACCTACTGCAGAAAGAAATTCCAGCAACAAGAGGATGGACATCACTCAAGATGGACCTCAGAATAATCCCATTTCTTTAAGATAGAGCAGGAACCCTTCACTGAACAAACACTAAACTAGGAGCTTGATTTGAAACCAAGAATTAAAAGATTAATACCACAATATTTGTCCAAGCTGTAGCCCTTGGGACACACGGGGATTATGTGAGAACTTCTGTTGCTTATCTCTAGTGTCAGATATCATGAAAATTATGCACCTTTTTTTTTTTTTTTGGCTCATCAGCTGTCACTAGTGTTTCTGTACTTAATGTGTGACCCAAGACAATTCTTCTTTTTCTAATGTGTGGCAGAGAAGAAAAAAGTTTGGAGATTCCTGATAGAAAGACAACCACCTTAAATATCTTAAGGAACAATACAGTTCCAAACAACTTTAAGAGATAAAGTTTTGTTTTGTGTTGTTTTGATGTCCCATGTGCCTCCCAAATTTTGCCTCCCACATTAAATTCTAGGTAGAATGAGTAATTCACGGTATTCTGCCCAGGATCCAAACTAAGTCAACTGGACACCAATCATGTACAAAGAATCACCTACAAGGTGCTACGGAGATACATACAGAAATTCCTAACTCTTCCAGGAAAGGTGGGGGAAGTCTTCCTGGAGGAAGCAATTTTTAACAGGGTTGAAAATAAGAATATTCAGGAAAATCATGCATAAAAGAAAAGAGACACAACTAAGGAAACAACCAACGCAAACAGACCTTCAGAATGGGAAAAGATACTTGCATATTATGAATCAGACAAAAGCTTGATAACTATGATCTATAGAGAACTCAAATTAATCAACAACAAAAAAGCCAACAATCCCATATATCACTGGGCAAGAGAGATGAGTAGAACCTTCTCTAAAGAAGACAGATGAATGCCTTACATATGAAAAAATGCTCATCATCCCTAATCATCAGAGAAATGCAAATCGAAACTACCCTGAGATATCACCTAACGCCAGTGAGAATAGCTCACATCACAAAGTCCCATAGCTACAGACGCTGGCATGGATGTGGAAGGAAAGAAACATTTTTACACTGCTGGTGGGACTGAGAACTAATATAACCTTTTTGGAAGGAAGTATGGAGAATCTTCAAAGAACTCAAATTAGATCATCCATTTGATCCTGCAATCCCATTACTAGTCATCTACCCAGAAGAAAAAGAATCCTTTTATCATAAGGACCTTTGCACTAGACTGTTTACTGCAGCTCAATTTATAATTGCCAAAATGTGGAAACAACCTTAATGCCCACCAACCCAGGAATAGATTAACAAGCTGTGGTATGTATAACATAGAATACTATTCAGCCACTAAAAAAGATGAAGACTTTACATCTTTTGTATTAACCTGGATGGAGGTGGAACACATTCTTCTCAGTGAAGCATCACAAGAATGGAGAAGCAAGAATCCAATGTACTCTATTCCAATATGAAGGCAGTAGATGAGTTAAAACAAAGGAGGGCGGGTAGGAGAATGAGCAAGTGGGGAGACGGGAGGAGGGTAGGACATAGGGGTCATGGTATATGGCATACCTCCTTGGGGGAGGGACACAATTATGAAAGGACCTTATCTAACAAATGCAATCAGTGTAAACTAATTCTTTGTCCCCTAAATGAATCTCAAACAACAACAACAACAAAAAGACAGAAAGAAAAGAACACACAAAATTTTTTTTTCTTTTTTTTTTTTTTTTGGCACGTTTTGGCCAGGGCTGGGTTTGACCCACCACCTCTGGTATATGGGGCCAGTGCCCTACTTGAGCCACAGGCGCCATCCCACAAAGAAATTTTTGAACAGCACATTTGGAGACCAGCCAGTGACCAGCATTACTGGAGTACAGTTGAGCATGAATGTATATAATGTTCCAGTGAAAAGTTAAAAAAAATTCTGATGTTCAGCCTTACCCTACACCTATTGAACAGAATCACTGGTACTATAAAACTTTCCCAAGTAATTCTAAATGCAGCTTAAAAACCCAGCACTCTAGGCAATAAAAGGCAAATGCTTTTTGCTTGCACAGCAGCTTTTGGTCCTAGACTTCTCATTCCACTTCTTTTTCTACCTTTTGTCTCTTTTAGTTTTTTGTGCCAACAGTATAAACCTTCTTGTAGATCCTCAAAAGTGACATGCACCCTTGCCCATTTACACTGGATAGTCCTTCCCATGGAGCTGCCCTCCTTCCCATTGACCATCTGGAAAGTTATTTCTCTTCAGGGCCCTGCGTGAAGCCCAGCCTCTGTGGAAAGCTTTCCCTGATTGCACTGCAGACAAAAGAGTTTTTTCTCCATGTTCCCTGAGTACATTCTCCTTCCATCTACTGGAGTGACCATCTTTCTCTTTTGTAACAATTTATACTTCTCCCTCCATGCTAGACTCTGAACAATACAATACCTTCTTTTGTATTGTTTTTTTATTTCTAGCCTAATGTACAAATATTTGCAAATATTTGTGAAAATACGGCAAGAAGGAAAAAATTCACCAATCTCTGGCAGCACCTATGGCTCAAAGGAGTAGGGCACCAGTCCCATATACTGGGAGGTGGCAAGTTCAAACCCAGCCCCGGCCAAAAATTGCAAAAAAAAAAATTACCAAACTCTTCTGATGGACACTGGAGGTAGTGGCATTTCTTACACTCAAATAAAAAACTTTTAGGTCTTTAGAGATCCTTTTGTGAGTAGTTATGCAAGAGTAATCCTTGATACTCTTGTTTTATTTTGATCTCTTTGGATTAATCCAAAGCTGAGGAGGTAAGACAGACTCCTCTGGATCAAGTAATCTTTTTGATGTTTCACAGAGCAACCCTTTGGCCTTTGGTAGTGTTGGAAGTATCAGAGAATACACAAGAATATGCAAGTCAATAGTTCTGTCTTCTCAACTACACCACTGGCCCCTTGGGGATAAAAGATGCATCTTTTTCTGTTTGTTTTATTTTAAGACAGAGTCTTGCTCTGTCACCCATGCTAGAGTGCAGTGCCATCATGATAGTTCATGGCAACCTCAAACTCCTGAAGTTAAGCAATACCCCTATCCCAGCCTCTTGTGGCTCACAACCACACCTTGTTAATTTTTATATTTTCTGTAGAGATGCAATCTCACTCTTGCTAAGGTTAGTCTTAAATTCCTGAGTTTAGTTGATCCTCCTGCCTCAGTCTTCCCAGTACTAGGATTACAGGTGTGACCCACTATACCTGGCCTAAAAGCTGCATTTTACTTCACATTTCTAGGCCATAACACAGTGCCTGCTCAGAAAAGGAATTCATTAAGTATTTAATAAATGAAATAGTTAACAAATCTCAGTCCTATTGTCCAAATATAAAATATATGTTTATTTTATTTAATTAATTTATTTATTTTTATTATTTTTTATTTTTTGAGACAGAGCCTTAAGCTGTCACTCTGGATAGAGTGCCGTGGCATTATAGCGCATAGCAACCTCCAACTCCTGGGTTTAAGCAATTTTCTTGCCTCAGCCTCCCACGTAGCTGGGACTACAAGCACCCACCACAACACCCAGCTATTTTTTGGTTGTAGTTGTCATTGTCCGGCAGGCCTGGGCTGGATTTGAACTGGCCAGCTCTGGTGTATGTGGCCAGCACCTTAGCCACTTGAGGTACAGGTGCTGAGCCAAAATATATTTTAATAATTCAGTCTGCTCTTACATCCTCCTTATAGCTGTCATCATGTTTTCTATCTCTTAAGATTTCTTCTTTTCTTCAAAAAATATTTATGAGAGCCTACTACGGAGATACAGCAGTAAAATTTTTTAAGCATTAATAAAAATCTCTACCCTTACATGAATAAATCTGTGATGTATTTTAGCCCTAAATATAGGCCAAATGGAAATTTTGTTACTGGCAAATATAATAACCAATTTAAAAACTCACTGACTGGGTTCAAAATTAGGGTAAAAATGACAGAGGATAGAATCAATGAACTTGATAGATACAGAATTTACCCACTCTTCCCTGGGCACAGTGGCTCACACCTATAATCTCAGCACTTTGGGAGGCTAAGCAGGAAGATTGCTTGAGCCCAGGAGTTCAAGGCTACAGTGAGCTAAGATATGCCACTGCACTTCAGTCTTGGGGAAAAAAAGCAAGGCTTTGTCTCTAAATAAAAAAATAAATAAGTAGAAGAAAATAAAAAGAATTTACCCACTCTGAACAACAGAGACAAAAAGGGAAAAAAACAAACAGAGCCTCAGGAACTTGTGAGATGACAACAAATGCCCAGCCTTGGTACCAGCAGAGTCCTAGAATAAGAGAAAAAGAAGAGCTAAAAGAGTATTCAGAGAAACAAGGGCCAAAAACTTTTCAAATTTGGTTAAGAAAAACATAAAGCCACATATTTAAGAAGTTTAATCAATTCCAAATGGACAATTACAAAGAAATCTATACCAATAAACATCATCACTAAACTTCTGAAAACTAAAGACAAAAGAAAAATTCTTGAAAACAGCCAGAGAGAAAGGACACATTATCTATGAGAAACAGAAATTTAAATGACAATAGATTTCTCCAATTCCTTATATAAAACCAAGGAGGCTAAAAGGAGGTGGAACATTTTTCAAGTGCTGGGGGAGGAGGGAAGAAGAAAAAAAAGAGAACTGTCAACCATGAATTTTATATCCACAGAACTATCCTCCAGGGCTGACAGAGAAACAAAGACATCCTCAGATAAATGGATGCTAAAAGAATTTGTTGCTGGCAGACCTACCCTTAAAGAAAGGCTAAAAATGATGTTCTTCAAATAGAAAGGAAATGAATAACAACAGCAGGAATCTTGTAGCATCAGGCAGAAGGAAAGAACAACAGAAAGTGCAAACATGGGCAAATGCAATCAACTGTCCTCCTTTTGAGTTTTCCAAATTATATTTGATGATTGACACAAAAATTAGAACACTATCTAGACTAAAGACAATGAGATTTAGAAGTGGAAAAGGTAAATGAACTTAATGGAAGTAAGGTTTCCACATTCTCCCAAACTCATCACAGTAAGACTGGTAGACTATGATAAAACACATGGATACTGCAATACTCAGAACAACCACTATGAAAAAATACAAAATCATATACACAATAACACTATCAGTTGATAAGTCTATCATTTTTCCAGTCATTGAACTTGGTTTTAAGAAGCACAATGTTTATGTCTAATATCTATGTTAATTTTATGAAAAACATACTAAGGGCAAAATATTTGTATGTTTGGCTCAAAACAGAAATTGTGTTTTAGGCTACCACGAGTATATAAATTACTAGATGGCAAACTTGATATGTTTCCCCTGAGTAGTATGTGAGAGGATTTTCTTTATCTCATGCTTAACTTTCTGATGTTCCCTTTTTTTATCACATAGATAAAATGATTATGTACACAACTGACAAAAGAAACATTTGTAGGAAAGTATAAAAAATAAACTTCTAAAATAATTTTACCTTTTTACTGGAATAAAATTAACCACTGAGTTTTAAAAATTGAGTTTCTGGGTCAGGGGTAATTACCGTAGAGAGAATATCGGTAAAGTTCTCTTCTAGAAGGTGATGTTTGAGAAAATCCTAGGAAAACACATTCCAGGCGGAATGAGTAAACCTGTGCAAAGACCCTGAGACATAAGAGTTTTATCAACACTTGCTATATGGAGAAATAGCTGTGCAATAAATAACAAAGCCAGAAAAAATGGGAACATTAGTAAGATCCCAGTAAACCCACAAAAGTCTCAGAATAAATGAGACATGAATCTGTCTTGTGCCTCTTCTCCTCATCTCTTTGTAAATGAGTCCATGGACGCTCCTACCTCTCTACCTGAACCCTTCCAAGACACACATACACCTACATAAAATTCAATCTTCTGGCTTACTAAACTATCTTGATATTTTATAATTGGAAAGTAAGTGAGCTTTTTCTTTTAATTTTTTTTTTTTGAGACAGAGCCTCAAGCTGTCCCCCTGGGTAGAGTGCTGTAGCATCACAGCTCACAGCAACCTCCAATTCCTGGGCTCAAGCAAGTCTCCTGCCTCCACCTCCTGGGACCATAGGTGCCCGCCACAACACCTGGCTATTTTTGGGTTGCAGCCATCATTGTTGTTTGGTAGGCCTGGGCTGGATTCGAACCCACCACCTTAGGTGTATGTGGCTGGCGCCTTAGCCACTTGAGCCACAGATGCCGAGCCCAATTTGTGAGCTTTTTAAGTGACCTTAGATTAGTAGTTTCCAACCAGGAGCAATTTTGCACTCCAGTAGACAATTGGCAAGGCCTGGACACATTTAGATTGTCACAAGTTGGAGGTAGGTGCTACTGGCATCTAGTGGGTAGAAGCATCTAGTGAATGTTGTTAAGTACCTACAAGGAACATAACAGCCTTCCACAACAAAGAATCATCTGGTAGGAAACACCGCCTGCTTTAGATTGTTAGCATAATTACCATCTCAAGAGAATTCCAAGATCTCTGTCTTCCACCCAAGCATCTAATCTCAATTTTGCCTTTAAAAATCACCTTAGTCATTCCCAGAAGACCTAATATACTGTGAGTAGTAATTCCCAAAGGATGCACCATGTTATGTGACAAAATTGTTCTGTGGTCAAATAAGTTTCAGAAATGTTTGGTCAAACAAAATACCAATGTTCCTTTTGTACAGGACTTCTTTAAACCTGGCTAGGTCAAGAGCAATGGCTAAAGCCACAGGTCAAAATGAAAGTAAGCACCAAGTGTAACATCCAGCACTCATTAACGACTCCCAAAGAAGTAGACAAGGAGGCCAGAGTCTAGAAATTCTGCTCATGGAGGCTAGAGCCAAATATCACTATTGTCACTCACACCCGATGATTTTCTTTGCCTAAGAACTTTACTAAGGAAAGCTAGAGAGACACAAGTAACAGCGTACCAGGGGCAATAGACACCTAAGTAGGGATTTAAATCCAAGTTGTTTCAGTTTCCTGGGGCTGCCATAACAAAGTACAAAAAACTGTGTGGCATAAACAACTTTGTCTCAAAGTTGTGGAGGCTAGAAGTCTGAGGTCAAGCTGTTGCCAGGGTTGCTACCTTCTGAGGGTTGTGAGGGGCAGAGCTGTCCTATTAACAGATCTCTCTCCTTGGCTTACATATGGGCATCTTCCTGTCTCTCTGTGTTTGTTTTTAAGGATAAGAGTCATACTGTATAAGGGCCCACTCTAATAACTTCATGTTAGTTTCATTACATTTATAGACCCTACCTCCAAATAAGGTCATATTTCAAAGAACTGGAGGTTAGAGCTCCAACATATCTTTTTGAGGAGGTGAAAAAATTGTCTACTTGACTTAACTTTAGTTCGACTTCTGACCCTTCTCCCAGGCCCACCAATGCACTTCCATGTAAAATTCAGTTTTAGCAAGAACTGTGCCAAATCAATTTTGCAACAACTCCCCACCCTCAATATCTGATCACTCTAGATGTCTGATCGGGGTCTTCATCTCTATCATACCTGACATGGTCACTCCGGGCTGTCTTCAGCAAGAATCCTGGAAGGTGAGTTTAGGCAGAATTCCCCTGACCACTGAGGTTATTGTCCATCTGCTGACCTCCACCTTGCTCCTTGCCTATAAATTCCATGCTGTATTTGGAGTTGAGCCCAATCTCTCTCTCCCCACTGCACAATACCACTGGAGTTATCCCTACACCTATCTAAACAGTTCTCACTAAAATCTTTCTTATTCTTTAACAAGTATCACTGAATAATTTTTTCTTTAACAAGGGTCATGATTCAAAGTACAACACAAAGTTGACCCAAACACTTTTTTTCCAGTGGTTGGTTGTAGTTCCTTGGCCTAAATTTTTTCCACAAGGACTATTAGTGAGCAATAATGTGGACATATTTGATTCTGGCTACTCGGTGTAGAAGCTGTCAAAAGCTAGACAGTGGAAGAAAGGAAGGAAGAGGAGCCTCCAGGTGAATAACTGAGGGCTAATTATAGACATTTGTGCTTTCCAAGGTAAATGAACTGAGCTATCACAAAATGTCAGAATTTACCTTCAGACTTTGTGTGACAAGTTTAGGCAAAGAGCAGCTGTTCTTTCCACCATCAAAAACAATGCCAGAGTCTGCCAGGCCTCAGACATGAGCTCACAACTGCTGAGAGCTCAACTGTGGTGGCCCCTTCCAATCCAGCCTATCCCCTATGCTGCTGCCATTCATTCATGTTAAATGGTATTACAATTGTAGCAGGCATGTAGATGCTGGTGTGAAAGTCATCACTACTCACATACCTACCTTATAGACACTGTACTTCCCTAGAGGACAGGCTGCACACCCCTAAGAAGAAGTTTGCATCTCCAAAACTACTCTGTGGCAGGTATGAACAACCAATATAAGGAGCTACTGAAGTCTACCTGTTTGGAGTTTAACTGAGAGCCACACCCAAGGAGAAGTCATTACCTATCAGCCGTCACTGATAATCATGTGGTGCCGAATATCTGCACATTCACTAGTCCCCCCTCCCTCATATTTTTTTATTTAAAGAAAGAATTCACGGGCAGCACTTGTGGCTCAAAGGAGTAGGGCGTGGCCCCATAAACTGGAGGTGGCAGGTTCAAACCCAGCCCCAGCAAAAAAAAAAAAAAAAAAAAAAGCAAAAAACCTCCAAAATTCACAATGTCCTTACTATATGCCAGGGGCACAACAACTCTATGAGATAAATACAACTTTGGTGGTTTTTTTTGTTTTGTTTTGTTTTTTGAGACAGGGTCTGACTGTCACCCAGACTGGAAGGCAATGGCAAATTCATAGCTCACTACAACCTTGAATTCCTGGGCTCTAGTGATCCTCCTGCCTCAGCCTTCCAAGAAGCTGGGCAGTAGGTGTGCACCAGCAGACCTGACTAATTTTTTTTATTTATTGTAAAATGGGATCTTGCTATGTTGCCCAGTCTGGTCATTAACTTGTTGGCTATCCTTCCTGGGCTTCCCGAATTGCTGGGATTACAGGTGTGAGCCACTCCACCTAGCCAGATAAAACTTCAATTTTCATTTTACAGATGGGCAAACCAGAAGACCCTGAGCAGTTAAATAACTGCCCAAGGTCACATACCCAGTAATCAGAAGAACTCACATTTGAACCAAACAGTCTGGCTTTAGGATGTGTTTTAACCATTATCCTCTCCTGTCTCTATATTGACATTGAGGAGGACCAGCCAAGGTAGAAGGTTTCCAAAGATAAATGACAAAATTTGTTTAGACATGGTTACTAAGGCAACCATGAGAGTTCCACCCTAAATTCTTAATATATGGACACTGCTCAGAGCAATGTTAATAATCTTTCTATTCCTATGATAGTTTGATAAATTGAAAGACACAAAAGGTTAAATAACTTGCCCAAGGTCACTTATAATGTGTCCCCCCAATACAGCTAGATGTTGGAGATATAACTATGGTAAACAAGGTAATCATGGATCCTAGGTGAGTAAATTTGCAGCTGCCTCTGTCCGAAAATGCCAGGGTTTCAGGTAGCTGCCTACGTCCTGGGTTCTTGGAGTACTCTAAGTAAAAAAATGATCAGAGTAAGGCAAGGGTGAAACAAAATTTATTGGGGAAGAGAAAGAAGAAAGATAGACTTGTAGAACAAGAATCAGTTTACAGAGCAAGATGCATTGCCATAGACAACAACCAGACCCCATCGCCACAACAAGTAGGCAAAGAGGCCTGGGTTTGCAGTTAAAGGTTCTGTTTTATATGTCTGTGTTGGGAACTACCTTGTGGTTCAAGGTCACCTTAGAACCAGAATCTTACTGAACATGCCAACCTCCCATGAGCCTCTCTGAGAGCCAATTGTGGAATATGGACCACGATGTAGATTTAAGCTAATGACATGATTGTTGGGGGGGCCTAACACAGCCACACACAAACCCTTACCCCTCCTCCTCATCCTCCTCTCCTCCTAAGACAAAGACACAAAGGATCTGGCTACTCCAACTCCCAGAAGTTCTTGCCAAAGAACCCTAACTTTCCAGCAAGCTGTGAATTTGCCCACCCCCTACTGCCCCATATTAAAGGAGTCTCTAACTGCTCCAGGGATCCAGCTGGGTCACCCATCGTCTTCTTTCAATAATCCTGGCCTGAACATCTCCACTGCAGCCTTCTCTCTGGATACCACCACTTAACACCTTTCAATGATAATTACCCTAAAGGCTGTTCTAGGTCACTTTCAAGACTCTATTGTTCCCCCTGCTTGATAGGGCTGAGCACAAAGGCCCACCGAACAGGGCCAAGAACATAAGTCCTGCCCAGAAAGGGATGAGGACACCAACTCAGAAGCCCCAGACCCTCGTATTCCCATCTCGCCTTCCCCTCATGCTGACTTCCTTTTTAAACTCAGTCCATTGGCACCCAAGTGAACGGCCTAGCTGCCCACACTGTACCTGGATTCCGTTTCCTTTTTTCTCACGTCTCAGAAGAACCTCTCCATTTTCAGAACCTCTCACTGTGAGGCCCATGGGCTAGAGCAGTTATTTTCAACCATGTGCTTACTGTAAGGGGAGCTTAGATGTCGTCTAAAATTTTTTAAGGATCATTAACTAAATTATTTTCAAAAGAAGTTCAAAGCACAGTAAATATATTCTTTTTTTCACTTTTTTTTTTGATCAACATAATTTAAGTGTGCTGTAGAAGTTTAACTATAGGCTCGCGTGTACCATGATATTAAAAAAAAGGGTGAAAAACCCTGGGCTAGAGGGTCCACTACATCCTTTGTCACTTGGCACTCTAGGTTCTGACTGGCAGATTGGTAGGGGGTTTCCTCCTCCCCAGGTGTGAGTAATCACAGACAGGATTAAGGTGAGATGGGGGCTTGAGCCCCCTACCCTTTGTCCTTTTTCCCTAGGAGAGCCGGATTTCTAGCTACCAACCCAACAGATCCTTATCTTCTGTCTCCTGCCAGTGCTCTAAGAAATCTACCCACTGTCTCCTAAGACCACAGGAGTCCTAAGGACAACAGTTCCCACAGCTGTGTGGACTGGCAGCCATGTTCAAATTTCCCCTATATTCTTTCCTCTCCATATTGAAAGGTTCCGGACCCAAAGATAAAAATCATCCCGAGGCGTGAGATGAAAGGAAGGCAGAGATCCATTTCATGAATCAAAGTGGCTTTTATTCCACCTGGAGTGCAGATGGGGTGAGATTGCAGACTAGGGAAACATCTACACATGGGCTACGGCCGGCAGGGACTTACAGGGTTAGGGTAGCCAGAATGGTCTATCCATAGCTTTACCTGGGCAGGGAGGTGGGAGAAGGTTAGGGAGGTCTGGATTGGTCCGTTCACTATTTCCTGGAAGGGACATGCTTCCCAGGAAAGGGATCCTTCCTGGGTGGGTGGGTAACTTGATTCTATCACATATCAGAAGCATCTTTCTGCTGTGCATCTTTCACCCACTTTCAACTGTGTGAAGTTTGGCAATTTCATTAACCTCTCTGAATTTAGGCTCGGTGCCTATAGCTCAAGTGGCTAAGGCACCAGCCACATACACCAGAGCTGGTAGATTCGAATCCAGCCTGGGCCTGCCAAACAACAATGACAACTACAACCAAAAAATAGTCAAGCATTGTGGCAGGTGCCTGTAGTCCCAGCTACTTGGGAGGCTGAAGCAAGAGATCGTTTAAGCCCAGGAGTTGGAGGTTGCTGTGAGCCTCGATGCCACAGCACTCTACCCAGGGCAATAGCTTGAGGCTCTGTCTCAAAAGAAAAAAAAAAAAACCTCTCTGAGCTTCTGAGTTCTGATTACCTACAAAGGCATACAGAGCAGGTTTAAAGAATGTGGGTACAAACTCTTCTTATAATGTACAATGTTCCCATTGTATCTCCTACAATTCTACATAGAAGGGCAGAAGTTTGTCTTGCATGGAGTTTGATTTGTTTGGTTATTTGGTAAAACTATGGACCTTTTTCATGTAAGTTTCTGTGAGAATATGATTTCTGAAATTCTACCTATGCAAATAAACACCTCATTTCTGGGTGGGAGGATTTCTGGGTGTGTTTGAGTTCCAGAAGTGTGATGAGCCTCAAAGAAGGAATTTCCTGTTACTTTCTGCTTTTGCAGCCCTGTATAGAAACAGCAAACACCTAGCTTGTGATGGTGTCTTACTATTTCCAAAGGCACTTTCGCACACAGGGTTTGAAATTAACCCAGGGTAGCCAGTCCAAAAGTGTGATAGCACAACAGACCAAAACCCTCAGATAAGAAAACCTCAGCCGTCTTTTGTTAAACTGAAGGGGAGAAAAGAAATAATTTCTTTCCTCGACCCTTATAAATACATAGCAGGGACAGGTCCTTATTAACAAAAGAGAAAAATAAACCTTTCTGTTTATTTACACATGCCCTGCCCATAAAGCAGGAGGAACCTCAGTTCAAAGATGCTCTCAAACTGGTGGGTTAGGTTTCTACTATACACTATAGCATCTCTAACAAACAAGGATAAATTTAAAAGTGACAAGACAAAGGAATAAACAGTTTCAGGCTCCCCACTTTGGGGAGTCAAGTCTGCTCCCAGGCCCTCTGGCTAGTGAGAAGCATCAGTTTGAATTTACTTCTCTGTCTTTATGATGAAAAGGGAGGAGGAAGCCCTACCCCACCCCTGCAGCTTCTCCCCAGGAATTATTACTGCTGCTTCTTAATTATCTCTTGCTAAAAAATATTTAAGTCAAAGAGGCATATTTGGGAGTGAAATATTCTGGTTTCCTTCAAAGCCAAACATAAAGCAAATTGGCAAAAATGTAAAACAGGGTGATTTTTTTCTCACAAATTATTTCCTTTGGAAAATATAGTCGTTTTCATTGAGATGTATTAATTACATTAATATGAAATAAGTTTGTTATTATTTTCAAATGAATTAATGTATAACTTTTTCAATTTCTGTTTTAGTTTACAGTATGCTAAATACCAGTAATACAACCCACATCAGCCAAAGCTGGGAGGCTCAATCATTTTTAAGAGTGTAAAGGGATCCTGAGACAAAATGTTTAAAGATGGTTTCCTCATCACAATGCCCAGTGAAATGAGATTTTAAATATTTTTTACTGAAAGAAATGGCATTTGGAAATTGCTAATTGTTTAGTTTGGAATGAGAGTGACTTTCAGTTGCCTTGAAGCCTTCGCTTTTCCTGGACAAGTCACCGAATGGCCCTTGAGTCCCTCAATAGACATTATGTACAAGGAGTCACCTCCCTCAGCCCCAGCCACGACCCCTTAGGACTGAGGGTGGATAAAAACGTGTAGAGAGGAACTGAGAGACCCACTTCCTTTTCTTATTGCTTCAAAGCTACCATAACTGTCCCCTGACCAGTGATGGGAGGCAGGTAAGCTCAACAATGCCCTTCCGGGTTGCCCTGACATCAGGGCTCAGGTAGTCTAAGAGCAGCACACCAGGCCTTGGAAGTTGCAGGCCACAGAAAACTGCCCGTTGATCCCTGAACAAAGAAACTGAAAAGGCCGTACCATTATTGGAAGTGCTCATTGAGAAGCAGGTGCTGCGCAGCCATGGGCCACCACAGGTGAAGAGGCACCACCCTTCTCACCCTGCCCAAGTCAGTACTGCCGGGCAATAGGCAGAGGCAGCGAGCTTGGTATCTGGCAATCCACACCATATGGCTTTCTGCGGCAGACAGCCCTTGAAGGGTGCTACTACTGCTCTTCTTGCAAGGCAGTATTAACCGAGGTTGATGGCCTCACAGGAAGGACTCCCTCCCACACTCACATTTGACCCAAGACCTCTTTTAAAATGGGCATGAGGGCTTGGGTACCAGTTGGGAATGTCATCAGGGTCTCCGTGGGGTGACATTGTTTGTACTCTAAACTGTTGATGCCAGACACCTAGTTTTCAGTTTTATCCCTGTGGTAGACGCATAATAATGCCTTCCCCCATCCTAGAGAATGTCTGTCTGCATCCTAATCCCTAAAACCTGTCCCTCTGTTACCTTACCTGGAAAAGACGCTTTGCAGATGTGACTAAGGTTAAGGCTCTTATGCTGGGGAGACTATCTTGGATTATTCAAGTTGAAGGGGGTTCAGTTGTGTACCCAGAGACCAGACCAGGAGAGGCTCAGGACAAGCTTAATGAAAGGGGACGAGACCCACCTGGGCAAAGATGGAGGCTGCATGGAGAGTGGTCAGGGGCTTGTTTTTACACTGGATGTAGTAAGAGGGAGATCCCACAGGTTGCTGAAAGGCTTTGGTGGGCTAAGGTCTTTCTGGCAGAACTCTGGGACTGTGCCAGGTAGGGGAGGTGGGAGGTGGGAGGTGGGGGTGGGGGAAGCTTTTAGGCACTTGATACAAGGGGACCCTTAAAAGCAAAGCCCCTTTCCCACTGCACTCAGAGAGGTGGGATGACAGAATGAGGCACAGAGTGACCTGAGGAGAGGAAGGCTCTAGCACCACTGCTGGCTCTGAAGCCCAAGGGAGAGGACCACAGGCCAAGCACAGGGAAACAGGGCTGGAAACAGACTCTGCCAACACCTTGATTATAGCCCCGTGAGACCCATGTTGGAACTTCCGACCTTCAGGGTAACATGCCGTGACAACTCTAGAAAGCTAATACAACTACTGATCACTCCTTGCTCACAGGGAGTTCCCATAGTCTCTGGTAAAACATGGTTTGAGAATTGTGTGTGGAAACAGCAAGACCAGACCAGCCACAAATGGACACCCCCGGAGCAGCTGAATGCGAGGCACCCAAGCAGCAGGAGATGCTGCAGGAAACTTGGCAGGGAGCGGGGCCACCTCTGAGCCAGGGAACAAGTGACATTGAAGAGTATTTGAAGGGAGTCTGCGGAGGGACTGCAGACTCAAAGAACTCGACACCAGCAGGCCCTGCCCTTGTCAGACTGTGCGGACATCTCAGAACCAAGTTAGGATCTGAGCGACCCCAGCTTTGCACACGGCCTCCAACTCCGAGGTGCACCTCAGCCCCCCCCACCCCCGCAGAGCCCTCCTCTCTGCCCTCAGGCCACTCCTCCACCCAGGCCGCCTGAGGGCCCCGCAGCAGGCAGAGGAGCAGGGCCACCCGAGCCTGCCAGTCCCCGCCCTGGCCCAGTTGGCCAGAAGGCGCACTAGCTCCTGTGGTACGTGCTGGTCAAGGACCGGAAGAAGATGATCATCTGGTTTCCAGATATGGTCAAGGACGTCAGCGGCAGCCACAAGAAATGGTGCAGAGCCTCCTCAGGCGCACAGGCCTCATCCCTGCCCTGGGGCTGACCACCCTGCACATCACAGAGTTGGCTAATCAAAGCATTTGATCCCGAGAAGCTGGGCAGGGTGGCGCTGAGCAACCGCATGCCCTTGACAGCCTCTTGCTCACAATCCTGAGCCTCATCTAAGCGAAGAGCCGGGGTGCCCGAGAGCTGGAGGGCTGGAACATTCTGCTACCCTGGGGCTGGGTCCTGGGAGAAGCCTCCACCTTCAGGGACGTGAGAAGTTCCTCGCCACGGATTGCGCCAGCCCAACTACAGAAGGACCAGTGTGTACTCTACCTTGAGCCTCCCGAATAGGAGTTCTTCTGGGGCTCCAGAGCCAGCAGCGAAATTACCAAGATGCAAATCATGGAGTTCCCGGCCTGAGTCTTTAAGGCCTTTCAGAGACACTCTGCAGGAGGCCAGGGCTCCGCGGGAGGCTGATCCCAGTGCCCACCGAACCTGCCACAATGTCCCTGAGGAATAGCAAGGTCTGGGGGCAGCTAATGGTTTCTCACCCTCACCAGGGCTATGGAAGGGTGGGGTGGGTCACAGGGGTCTTCCGGATTTACAGCGCAGTATTCACGCGTATCCATCAGGTTTTCAGTACCTTCCTTTTATATACTTTTTTTGTTTGTTTGTTTAGCAGGCCTGGGTGGGGTTCGAACCTGTCACCCCCATGCAGGGGGCCAGAGCTCTAACCATTGAGCGACAGGTAACAAATAAATAAATACAGCCTTGCCACCTTAGACAGGGTCATTAAGTTTTCAGTTTTTAACTGGAAAAATTAAGGTGTGTACTCCCTACTTGGAGTAAAACCTTCCAAATGTTTAGAACTGCTTTATTCATAACCTTACTAGGACTCAAAGAGTATAACCTGCAATGTGTTTGTGCCTGGAAATAAAAATCTGATTTCTAAACTCACCTAAGCCTGAAAAATAAAGATTTCCTGTTTAGCTCTGATTGAGAAAATCCTGTTTTAATGTTATATTTCATAAAATGTCTCTCATTTGTAAAATGTAATAATTTAATTGCCTAAAAAAACTGGTCTTTATCAAAAATTCTTGCCTTTTAAAACTTTCTAATTGTCAGTTTGATAAGTAAATAGTTAACTGTATCCTGTTTTAAAGGAAATAAATTTTAGGGAGTAAGAAAAACTGGACAAAAAATGACATTGTATAAGGAAAGAATATTATATGATTTTTTAAAAAAGTAAAATGCAAGACAAAAGTTAAACTCATAAAAAAGACTTTGTAAAAAGTTTACATGTAATCCAGTTGACTATGTATTTCCTTCAAAATATTTTAGCTTGTAACTCTGTTTAAACAAATGTTTTAAAGCTTTGATATTTGACAAAACTTCCAAAGTAAAAACTCTAAATTCAGAACTTGGTACCCAAAGCACAGTGGTTATGGCACTGGCCACATGAACCAAGACTGGCAGATTCTAAACCTGAAAAAAAAAACAAATTAGACTTATTTAATTTGTTAAAAGTATATGAGAAGCATTGTCAGATATGAAATAATAATTAATTTTGTATAAATTATGGTTATATATATTCCAATATTGTAAAACATTAGGCTGTCCTAACATTAAGATTGTCAGTAATAATTTTAATTCATCTAAAAGGAAAATATCTTTTATGTAACTGACTGAATTCAAAGTTCATCCTAAAAAAGAGAAATATTAAGAAAAGCTGAGGAATTCTCTCGAATTCAAATTCCTAATGTCTTTAAAAATTAAGTACCTTTGGATTTCTAAAACTTTCATTGGTAAGTTAACATGTCTATAAGTATTGCTAATCTAGTTTCAAACAGAACAGAAATCAGTTACATGGAACTGAGCTAGTTTATTATAGCTGTTTGGTTGAAATATTGTTAATTCTGTCTGTGTTCTGTTTTCCACAAGTCAAGAAAACTATTTTCTGTCTTTTGAGCTATTTGTAACTTTTCAAGCAATGCATATACTTATGAGCAGAGTTTAAGACATAAATTCTTCCTCTTGCCTTAATTTCTCCAACTCTATAAGCCATTTGTAAATATTCTTAATTTCTAACAATACAGTTATTTGCATAAGTTCAATAAGAATCTGT
>CAUYQV010187841.1:0-11806 GCA_963574575.1 Galagoides demidoff
TATTTTATTTTTAAAACAGGGTTTGGTTTTTGTTCAAATATATTTATTTAGTAAATATTTTTGTTTAGCAGAGTGAACAATTACTAAAATGTCTCTCAAGTTTATACTGGATTATCACAGAGTTAGCACTATCTATACAACAACCACCCTAATCACGAAATAAAATATTAGCAGCTGACTGGGTGCCAAGGCTCAGTGGTTAGGGCAGAGGTCACATACTCCAAGGCTGGTAGGTTCGAACCTGGCTTGGGCCTGCCAAATAAACAGCAAAAAAATAGCCAGGCATTGTGGTGGGTGCCTGTAGTCCAGCTACTAGGGAGACTGAAGCAAGAGAATCTCTTGAGCCCAAGAGTTTAACGTTGCTGTGAACTACGATGCCACAGGACTCTACCAAGAACAACAAAGTGAGACTTCGTCTCAATAAAAAAAAAAAAGAGTAAAAATAAAATAGTATCAGTAGTGTTCATACTTTCATGGGCCCTGCCAATCACTTTCGCTTCTTGTTTCGCAAAAGAATCCTATTTCTTTACTTCACAAACTACTTTATTTTTGAACTTTATATAAATGAAATAGTTCAAGATGCATTTTATGGTGTCTGAGTTCTTGTACTGAAAATTATGTTTTGGGATGTTGTTGCCTGTGGTAGAAATTTGTTTGTGCTCATTGCTGTATAATAAAGTCCGGTATATCAATACACCACAATGTGTTTCCATTCTACTATTAATGGGCATTTGAGTTTCCATGTTGGATACTACAAATAATGCTGTTATGACAATCTTGTACATGTCCTTTAGTATGCATATATTTTTTGTGGGGGTGAAAATATTCTTATGAGTAGAATTACTAGGTTATGATTTAGTTATGTTCAACTTTAATAGTAATATCAAAGAGTGTTATAAAGCTGTTATAAATATTTACTCTTCTGCCAGCAGTGTGTAAGAGTTTCAGTGATACCCTTTGCCCCTAAAAAATTGCATACTTGTCTTTTTCATTTTAGCCATTGTAGGGGATATTTGGTGACTCTGTAGGCTGCAAGGCAGACAAACAATCATTCAAAGTTCACTGATACACATGTCATCTCAGTGTTAATGCTCTCAATTTCTTTCCTGATCTACTTCAGACTGCTCCTCTAAGCGAGAAGATCAGCGAGAAGAAAAGGATCGAGAAAGAAAATGTTCTTTGTGTTTCTATTTTATCCTCTATCTTCCCAGGTCTCTGGCAACTTGCACTCTGTCAAGTCACAGTACGATATTGAATAACATGTCCTTCATATGTCAGAGTGGTGAGGAACGCAACTCAAACAGCCTTTTGGAGTTTGTTTTATAGATCATTTGTAGTTTTAAAATGACATGGGGAATTGAGGGTGAGGGTGAGAAGCTGAACCTAATCACCAGCAAGTCCTTTAGCATTTCAGTTTATGGCAAGTTTGGTAAGAAAGAAACAGAATAAAGAATGTGTGTTTATAATTCAGTCTGGCAGAAAGAATCCCTTTTATTGACCCTCTTTCTTCCGCCTTTTGAAAAACTTTTATTACAGTTCTTGTTTTTCTTTCTTCTTTGCTTTATCCTTCCTCCTCAATTTTATTTATTTATTTTTGTTTGGGGGAAAGGATATTGGATTTCTTGGAAAACAGGTTTCATATTTAACATAAAAAGAAAGTTTGTAAAGAATGTTAATGTTTTCCAGCTAATCCTGGTACTTACAAAACTAAATTTTTGATCAGTAAGAATGGTGGACAATGTAATAATAAAACTTGTTTTTATTTTTAAGAAACAGCGTCCTGCTTTTGTAAGTTAGGTAAGTTTTTTGGATCCTGAAACTGAGTTAAAGTTTTATCAGTCATATGGTTCAGTTTATTTGTTCTTCTGGAAAATAATTCCTACTTTTTTTCCAAAGAGAAATTTGAAGGGCATTTGTTCAGTGTGTACTCTGAAAAGAGATAAGTATTGAACTTGATCTTAGCCAAAAGGGTAAGAAGTGATTGGGAGACAAGAATGGGAAACAGTTAAGAAAGGTAGAAGAGAAATAAGCAAGAGAGAGAAATGGAGCAGGGACACTAGTGGGAGGATGTAGAGATAGGGAAAACCCAGAGAAAGTAAGGACTTTTAAAGAGTACCGGGAGAGGCAAATGGGAGATTTGGGGTGAAATTTAAGTGGAGATTTACATATTACTCAAGTAACAATGAAAAAGTCATAGAAATCATAATGTACTGAGTTCCAAAGACATTTTTGCTTTAATGTTGAACCAGAAAGAATGAAGTTTGACATTTTTATAAGGAACCCAAGGCCTAATGACATCGTATACTACTTAAAACTATCCAATACTATTTAGATTTTTCCTTGTCTCAATTTAAGCTGAGGCTCCCTGTTATTCATAAAGAGCTATGTTTTGTGAATGAAATGTACTGGTTGAAAAGAAATCATCAGGAACATTTTTAAAAGTATAATTTACATTCAGTAAAATTCTCTTTTGTATATTTTCCATAGGTTTTTGACAAACACATATAGTTATGTGACCAACATGAAAATCAAGATATAGAACTGTATTTTCCCTCCCCCCAAAATTCCTTCATGCCCTTTTTATGTACTTGGCAACCAGTGATCTGTTTTCTATTCTTACGCTTTTGCTTTTCCAGTATATTACATAAGTGGATTCCTGTAGTAAATGGTAGTCTGACTTCATTCACTTAGTAATAACACATAAGAATCATCCACAGTGTAGTAGGTACTACTAGTTTATCAAAGTCCAGAGTTGGATAAGTGAAGATTTTATTCAGGCACGCTGCAGTAAGAATAACACTCTGACTTCAAAAATAATCAGATATCTCAAAATCAAACAGAAACTGGCTTTTGTTTCAGGAAGAAGTTAAAAAAGGTTAGCAAAGAACTTGTGGGTAAGAGAGTGTGGTATAAAAAATAGCAGGTGGCAATGTCTAAGACGTTCAACAGACTCCTTTGCCCTTTGTAGTTAGATCCTGCAAATAAACTGTTAATATGGGCTCTTTTTGCTTGTTAGTGCTTTAAAACTTGTTAAAATTTGTGGACAAGCCACAGTTGTAAGTGCTTATGGGGAGCAAAGAAGTATGATTCAAGTTCCGCCAGACAAAGCCTAGTAAGGGATACATTACTGTGAATGTGTGGTCAGTGTTTGGATTTTTCTTTTCTCTTTTGCTAAGTAGACATTTGCCTCTTTATTACCAGCTGAAGCAAACTTGAATTGTTGCCAGTGGTGTGTGTGTGTGTGTGAGAGAGAGAAAGAGAGAGACAGAGAGAGAGAGAGAGAGATAAGGAATAAAGGAGGTGTAAATACTCATGTATAGGTTTTTGTGTAAACACAAGTTTTCATTTTCTTTGTGTAATCCATAGGCACTGGATGGCCAGGGCATATGGTAAATTTATGTTTACTGTAACAAACTGCTAAACTGTTTCCCAAAGTATCTATACCATTTGCACTTCCAAAAGCATTGTGTGGAAATTTCAGTTGCATCATTTCCTCATCAAGCACTTGGTTGTGTTACTTTGTTTACTAATCTAGTGAGCACATAGTGGGAGCTCATTGTGGTTGTGATTTGTGCTTCTGAAATGGCTGCTAATATGGAACATATTTTTATGTTTTTACTTACCAATCATGTATTCTCTTTAGTCAAGTATATGTTTAAATCTTTGGCCCAATTTTTAATGTAGTTTTCTTGTTGCTGAGTTTTGAATTCTTAATACATTCTAAATAACAAGCCCTTTTTTAGGTATATGATTTGTAAATATGCAACCATGGGTATTAACTGGCTTCAACCAGCTTGCCAGTTATCTGAGTCGCCTCACATGAACTTTGCCTGATTCCAATATCCTGTTGTATGTGATTTTAAAAGTTCTCCATCCTTGATATTGCCATGAAGTTCCCTAACATATAACATATAAAACCATATAAAATATTAAAATGGGAGGGAACCCAATTCTAGGAATTACCAGCCAATTTTTACTAAATTCTTAGTAAAAACTACTCCCTTAGCCTTGAATATTCCTCCCCTCAATTAGAGAGACTTAAGAACATTCTCCTTTTGGGAAGCTGCTCTTTTTGAGCTTGGCTGCTGGTACTTACATGTTTAGATTTGTTTCTGAAGTTTCTTTTTTGTTCTACTGATTTATTTGTCTACACTTTTGCCAATACCACACTGTCTTTATTTCTATTAGTTTATATATTATGAAATCAAGTTCTGTGATTTCAGGGTTTTTTTTGGAGGGGGGACAGAGTGTTACTTTGCCACCCTTGGTACTGTGCTATAGCATCATGACTCACAGCAACCTCAGACCTTCAGGCTCAAGTGATCCTCTTGTCTCGGCCTCCCAAGTAGCTGGGACTACAGACATAAGTCACAATGTCTAGCAACTTTTAGAGATGGGGGTCTCACTCTTGCTCAGGCTGGTCTCAAAATCCTGACCTCAGGAGATCTACCCATCTTAGCCTCTCAATATGCAGGATTACAGGAATGAGACACCATGCCTAGCTGATTACAAATTTCGACTTTTCTTTCAAAATTGTTTTGGTTATTATAGTTCTTTTGTTTTTCGGTGTAATTTTAAAATCAACTTGTTTCTTTCTACAAAAAAAAAAAAAATTCATGTGCGATTTTCATCAGAATTATACTGAATCTATAAACTTGTTTGGGAATAATTGACGTATTAACAGAAGATTCCTATTCTTGAACATCGTATATCTATTGATTTAGCTCTTCTTTGATGTCGTTATTCCTTTTGTTGATAGTTTTCATCATACTGATTCCGAACATATCTTCACAGATTTATAATTATATTTTTTTACATTTTAGTTTTCAAATTCTATTTTCTTCTGAACAAGTAATTTATTTATATGGTTCAGAAATGAAAATTATATAAGATAGTACATATTTAAGATGTTGTTACACTTGATTGTGTAACAAGTTACATTTCCTTACCTATCACTCATAACTTCTTGTATATCTTTTGGGTAGTTCATTGCAAGTGCAAAATTATATTCCTATTTTCAACTCCTTTATCTTACAAAGTATGCCATATTAGATCACTCTTCTGCATTTTGTTTTTTATTACTTAACAATATATCTCAGAATCACTATGAAGTTGTGGGGTCTCGGTTCTATGGATATTACCTAACAAACACAAACAATGTAACCTAACTGTATGCATCCATATATTAATCTGAAATTTTTAAAAAAAGAAAAAAAAATAAACGGTCTAGGAAAATATGGAAGGTCCATCCATGGGGGCCAGTGTTGCTTTTGCTTCATTTGAAAACTGGCATGTCATTTTTCTCATGATAAGATTAGCTGTGTGGACAAATCCTGAGGTCCCCAAGGCATGTACACAGTCATTCCCAGCTGAAGTCTTGCTAGCCCTGCCCCGCAATCCGATAACTTCCATATTTGTGGGGACTTTGTCCTTATACTTCCTATTTTATATTTTTTGATGTTACTATAATTGGTACTATTACTATTTTTTTTTTTTTTTTTTGAGACGGAGCCTCAAGCTATCCCCTTGGGTAGTAGAGTGCCATGGCATCACAGCTCATAGCAACCTCCAACTCCTGGGCTCAAGCGAGTCTCCTGCCTCTGCCTCCCAAGTAGCTGGGACCACAGGAGTCCGCCACAATGCCCGGCCATTTTTTGGTTGCAGCCATCATTGTTGTTTGGCGGGCCCGGGCTGAGGATTCGAACCCGCCACCTTAGGTGTATGTGGCTGGCGCCTTAGCCGATTGAGCCACAGGCGCCAAGCCTACTATTACTATTTTTATCTTTTAATTTCTACTTGATAATTGCTAGTTCATGGAAATACAATCAATTTTTATATGTTAACATTGTATTGTACAGCTTTGCTAACCTCCTTTATTCTAGTAGCCTCTTGGTAGAGTCTTTAGAATTTTATATGCAGACAACCATATTGTCTGTGAATAGAAACACTTTCATTCCTTTCCAATCTGTATGGCATTTAATTCTTTTTTCTTGCCTTATTTCCCCTGTTGGGACCTCCAGTAAAGTGCTAAATTGGATAGATGAGAGCAGACATTCTTGCTTTTTCCTGATCACTGGGGGAAAGTGTTTACTTTTTCACCATTAAGTATGATGGTAGCTGTTGTTTCTCTGTAGATGCCCATTCAGGTTGAGGAAGGTCCTTCTAATTTGTGCAGAGTAGTTATTATGGATGAGTAAATATTAAAATTCCACATGCTTTTGCTGCATTTATTGAGATATTGAGATGTTCATGGTTTTTTTTTCCCCTCTTCATCTTTTCTGTTAATATAGTGAATAACATTGATTTATTTTCCAATATTTTCCTTAGTATTTTAACCAGGCTTATGGTTATTAATTATGAAGATAACTGTGAATTATTTATGGTTCTTTTTCATCTTGATTTCTACTTTTTTAAAAAACTGTATCATAACTAGGAGATTCCCTGGGTGGAAATTTAGTTTTCAGTAAGTCTAGTTTATTTGGGTCATGACTATCATTTATAGACTAGGCCCTTATGTGAAAGAGGTTGGCAACTGGAGAATTGAAGTACAGCTGAGTTTAGAGTTGATTCTATGATCAGTTAATTTTCTGTCCCTAAGATCTTCATGAGATTGAGATTCTGATATTTGTATTTTATAGGTAAAGATCTCCAAAGAAAATGTCTGGCAGTTCTTCAACACTTGCCAAGGTTTCCTGTTGCCTTTTCATCAGTGCAGTCCTAACTGTAGGTGTGGTTGCACTTTCTATTGTTCTGTCAGGTAAGTTACTTTTTCTCCAATTTGTACAATATGCTAAACACATTTGTATGGTCAATATTTTTGGAGCTCCATTTTATGCCAGGCACTGTGGGAAATGCTTGAGGTATATCCCCTGCTTTCAGGGAATTTATATTCTAGCAAGAAGACCCAGGTAATAAGAAATACAGGTAGAGGGAGAACACGTTATAATAGGGTGGCCAACGTAAGCACCTTGGGGATACACACAATAGTTATTTATTAATGTTAAGTCATGTCTCCCTTAAATGTGCCAAGCAATGCTGAGGACCTGTTGTCCCTATGTATGATGTTAGAAGATACAAATCCTGAAGGTCAGGGGATATGCCTGAAACTATTTCAAGTGAAGGCCTCACTTTATTTTTAATATAATGACTACTCTGATAGGGACATGTCAGGAAATGGCTATTAGTGGATGGCAACTACACAAGGCTCAAAAAGAAAAACAGAGTTATCTTTAACATCTTTTTTCTATGACTTCATATCCAGTGATAAGAAACACTGTTGGCTCAACTTTCAAAATATCCTATGCCTGACCACATTGCCTCACCTGCACTGTTATCAGGTCTAAGCCATCCTCATCTCTCGCCTGTAAGATTTCCCTAATGAGTCACCCTGCTTCTACCCTTGTTCTTTTAACAACCTATTCTCAATACAGTAGTCAAGTGATTATTCTACAGTGAAAGCCAGATCATGACATTCCCCTCCTACAACTTCCCTCATTGCAATCTCCTTGTAGCAATCGAAGTAAAAGCCAAGTTTATTTATTTATTTATTTATTTTTGAGACAGAGTCTCACTTCTTTGTACTTGTTAAAGTATTGTCCCATCATAGCTCACAGCAACCTCAAACTCTTGGACTCAGATGATCCTCTTGCCCCAGTTCTTCATTTTTAGTAGAGATGGGTCTCACCCTTGTTCAGGCTGCCTCAAACTCTGGATCTCAAGCAATTTGCCCACCTCAGCCTCCCAGAGTGCTAGGATTATTGGTGTGAGCCACTATGCCTGGCAAAACCAAATTTTTAAATGCCTTTCAAGTCTATTACCTTCCTGATTCTCCACCATACTACTCTTCTCTATCCTCACTCATCCCTAGGTACAGCCACCTCTTTATCACTCCTCAAACAAGCTGGGAGATGATGCTCTCTGCCTCAAAGTGTTTCCCAGGGGACCTCATTGTTCCTTCATCCTTTTCCTTAGATGTTAAAGGAGGAAAAGGTGAGGTTATCAAACAAAAATATCTATTCTTCCTGTAGTCCATACTCTGAAATTTTGCTGGTTTCAGAACATCTAACAAGAACCAAATTATTTTTTATACATATTTAACAAATACATATTATATTTATAGGTACATATGTTTTGTCTGTATGTTATACACACAAAAAGCCTACAAGAAGTTCTAGGTACCACTCATATTTTGAGTTCTATTATATTTACTGATAGATTTTTTTGTCCCCTAAGAAATACAGCATAGTAAAATCCAAGAATTTGGATACACATAATGAATACAGAATGAATTTGCCTTTCTTTTGTCAAGAGGAGAAAGGCTGGCATGAAGGAAGATGTGGAAAAAGAGAATGTATATGATTATGATCTTAGGAAAGTGTAGTTGTTTCTATAGAAGTTGATTTCCTTGAAATTATTAGTGTCAATGTACACCTTAGAATGGCAAAGGTCCAGGTACCCTGCTGGAAGACCACTGGTGAATATTGTGCTTAGAATAAGACTCTTGAGTGATCAGTTAGGAAAGCAACAATAATTACTTCAAAATTCCCCTCTGGATGATATATATAAATTTTAAAAAGGCAGAGAAATAAAAGAGATAGGAAAATGTATTTATTGTAATTCATTGTGATTGTCTTTTAGTGAGACAGGAAAAGGTGGTCTCAGCCCCTTCTCTGTATGCTGCCTGCCCAAAAAGCTGGATTGGATTTGGAAGTAAATGTTTTTATTTTTATGAAGACACAAGAAATTGGACGTTCAGTCAAATCTTATGTGCCTCCTTAGAAGCCAACCTTATTCAATTTGCAACTCTGGAGGAATTGGTAAGAAATATTTTTGGGTCCTTTTTTCTGTTACTTGGCCCTCTGAGATGAGTCACCTGCTTAGGCTAAAGCTGAAATATGAGGAAGGATTTGATTTTAGGGAAAATTTGAGGCATGAGAGTGTCTAACATTTGTTGAGGATACACCTTCTCTTCCTAGAAGCCTAGATAAAATTTCTCATGTAGACCCCATATTTAACCTGCAAAATTAGATGTATTCTTCTCTTTCTGTTAAGAAATGTGCTAATCATATAATTTGTTATTGAAATTGGGACATGTGGAGCGTTGAAAGTAGACATGAATTATGGTGGAATGATAGATATAAACTGAAACTTTCCCTTGTCACACTAGGATATATTGTTCTCTTAATGTAATTTATGGCCAGATCCATTTGTCATAAACTGAGAATTGAGAACTAGTCTAACTCCAAAGTCTATGCTTCCCATTTATACCATGTTGTCTTCCACGAGACTCAAGAGTAATAAGAAAGAGAGAGACACATGCTATCATTTTCTGTGTTTTGTAATAGAATTTCCTAAAAAGATTCAAAGGCCCTTCTGACCATTGGATTGGCCTTAGCCAAGAATCAGCACAGGACATTTGGAAGTGGACAGACAACACTGAATACACCCTCTCATACATTTGAAAGTTCTTTTCCTTCTACCGTGGTTGTGTGCTGTTGTATGGGTGAGTTGTGTTCATGAGATGAGAATTGTAGTACCATGGGAAGCTCCCTACACTATGGGGTAAGAAAAGTAAATCTTCTTTTGTTATGTTATTTAAGAGCTGTGCCTTTAGGAAAACTTACTGTGATTTCAGTTGAAATCTCTAACTAATGGAGAGAAAAACACATAGGAGTTTTTATCAATAAAGGAAGAGACATTGTGGCAATAAAAGCAGTCAGTCAGGTTCAGCAAGAGTCCCCCTAAGGGCATAAAAAGACCTCTAATCCAAGTTATGTAGTTACTGGACTTTATTTATATTTATTCATATCCACTGATTTAAAGCTTTTCTTTGCTGAAATGGCTGTTTAGAATATACACAGAATAGCTGGGGTACAGCAAGGGTTCTACAATCCACTAAGGAACTGGTGTCCACAAGGCTCTTAAATTCACTCTTGCAATAGCTGCATCCACACATAAAAGGAAAGTATCCAGGGAACCTAAAGGAATCTTTCCCGAAGTTATATCTCTAGAAGGACCCTCCTGATAGTTTCTTGGATCGTGAATATTTTAATGGGGTATTTTGAATGTAACTACTACATTGGAGCAGATAAGAAGTAGGGATTCATTCTCCATAATCAAAGCTAATAAGCCCTTTTAGGAACTTACCAAGTAAGTAAATTTTTTTTTCACATATTTGTGAAACATTTCATGAAAGGATTTGGGGTCATCAGAAAAGGGGGTTTTGGCATGAGGAATGAAGGGCTTGACTCAAAGTCTGTGTCGTGGGTTGAGGAACTTCGGGAGGAACTCTCCTAAGCTAATCTTGAGTCTTTATTTATTTTCATAAAGTAGGAAAAAGTAGTTAAAAATTACTTATCAGACATTAGTACTACAAAAGAGGGAATGTGGAAGGTGTCAGACAGAATATCTCTAATTTGTTTTGCAAAATCTCAGACCTTAAGCAGGACCTCTGCCTCTAGCATCAAGAGACAGTTGTATTCTAAAGAATCTTCACCATAACCATTAGGACCATTAGACCTGGTATTTCCTTACCTTACATACACATTCTCCTGTGGAGGCCAGTTTTCTAATCTCCTGCATGTACACAACTCACATGCTATTCTTATGATTCTCTAGGACTCTCAAGCAGGAAGTGAGTCTTATGCTAAAGATCAGGGCTCAGTTTCCTCTACATATCCCCCTATTTTGTTTTTTAATACTGTTAAGTGAGTGATGTAAAAACTTGTTTCTCTGTCTTTAAGTCAGACGACATATCCACCATCCAAAGGTGATGATGATGAAGAAGAGGAAGATCAAAAGAACACCCCAAACTCCACATTCTTAAATTTAATCTTAAAAACCAATGAGCAGGAGATAACCATTAAAAATATTTCTCTAAAATGTCAAAAACAGAATGTTGGCTGGCCTTTTTAATGGCAATAACTTGTTCATGTAGTTGACTGGATAAGTCAGCTATCTTGAGCCATAGTGTCATTGAGTTTGCACTATGCAAATTATTTTTAACTTGTTCCCATGGATGGAGGGAACTGTTGTTAACTACTTTAACATAAATGTTGGTGCTATTAAAGTCACAACTAAGAGCAGTTCTTCTTTGTAGAGCTTGTTGTTTATTAGCAAATCATTCAATGGCAACCTGGAGGGCATCAAATCTTTATATAACTTGATTGTCAATCTTAGCTTGTCTTATGAGCTTTTGTGTGTTATTAGCCATCATAGTATCAACAAAATGAGAAGTGTGAACACGTTCTGTTAAGGCAACTCTAGCCACTGATGCAAAAGCAAGTAAAAAAATAGAAACTATGAAAGCAATAAGGCTCACAGGAACCTATTTGGTCTTAATTTCTTAAATACATCAATTAAAATAAGTAAAGTGGAATCCAGAGTTGTTCAAGATGAACTGAAACGAGACATTCACCTTTCATAAAGAATACAGTGCTGATGTTCAAACTAGTACCATTATGGTGGGAAAAGTAAGTACTTAACCAAGCAGTAAAGAATGAGAGGGTAGAAGAGTAAATTGTGTTACAAAATGAAAAAAGGAGTTAATAAGAATACATACGGACTAGTAGTACATATGAGGATTTCATCAGGAAGAGAAGTTGTTAAATTTACTGTAAACATGTCTGTAGCACTGGTACAGATAGCACTATGTTTTAAAATTTGCGGAAGAGGGTAGGGTAGCTTATCAGAATTCAGAATAACAAGGGGGAAACATTGATCATTCTGACAGGCTTGAAGCACAGGACCTAAAAGGGACAAGTCTTTCCAGACAGGTTGGTTTTGAGTTCATTTTACAAACTTTAAT
>CAUYQV010187842.1:0-36007 GCA_963574575.1 Galagoides demidoff
AAACTAAAAATAGACCTGCCATTTGACCCTGCAATTCCTTTATTAGGTATATTCCCAGATGACAAAAAATCGCATTACAACAAAGATATTTGTATCAGAATGTTCATTGCAGCCCAATTCATAATTGCCAGGTCATGGAAGATGTCCAAGTGCCCATCGATCCACGAATGGATCAACAAACTGTGGTATATGTACACCATGGAACACTACGCAGTCATTAAGAAGGATTGAGACTTTATGTCCTTCATGTTCACATGGATGGAGCTAGAGAATGTTCTTCTGAGCAAAGTATCGCAGGAATGGAGGAAAAACTATCCAATGTACACACCTTTATTATGAAACTAATTTGTACCTTTTATATGAAAGCTATAATCAATTCCTTCCATTAATATCCTAGCTCTCAATATTCCACATAAACAACTTAGAAATTGGCATACCTATTTTGGAGGTATACAACTCCAAAAAGATTCCAGGCAACAGTTCTGGGGAATTAGGGACTCACAGAGTATGACTCACATCAGAATTGCCCTGGGAGCTTGATACAGGGGTCCTGGGCCATATGTGCTGGAAATTCCTGGGGGCCAGGCCAGGAATGTGAATGTTAGACAAGCTCCCCAGGTAAGACTATGCCCAGTGATGCTGGTCACTCTGGGTTGGACCCATTTAGCCTACAGTGGTCCCCTGTGGGCTGCTGAGGTTTCCCTGCCTGACCATTCTCTAGGACCAGACTGGGATGACTAGAGTGAGGCAGGAGGGAAAATGTGACTGAGCTGCCCACAAGACCAGCTAGGGTAGGAAGAGCGTCCTGATGAGGGAGTGACAGGACACCTGCTTCAGGAAAGGGAGGAGGAGGAAGGAAGGATAGAGTAAGTCAGGCAAAAGCAGAATAGAGAAGCGGACATACTCTTGAGACAGAAGCACAGTGAGGGGGAGACACTGCTGTCCTACAGGAAAAACTGGAGCCAGGTGGATGGGTGAGACCTGGCTAATTTTAGGGGAAAAAATTCTGCCCCCTTACTCTTTCTATATTCCTTTACACTGATCAAAAATGCTGGGAGAAGGAGAGAAGAAGAATCCACGGACCAGAGATGCTTATTGTTTCTAGAACATTCCTGGCTAAGGCAAGGAAAAGGATTTTCTACTCCCAATGCTTTTTCACTGGCTGCTGGAACCACGTTGCATTTGTGTGTTAGTTTCTGAGCGATAAACCAGCAAATTACTGTTTGTTGTTTCAGCCGGGCCTCTTGCTGCTGCTGACATTTCCACTGGTGATCTGTCCCAACTGGAATTCTCCAGAGTAATCGTTATTATCATATCATCAGTTTATTTGGGGAGCTTTTGAGTTTTGGTGATTTGATAACCAAGCCCTGGAATCTGCGGCGGGAAATGTTTAGTCTGATGAAGAGCAGGCAAAAGTCCAGTGTCTTGTCTTCCAGGTCAGGCCAGAGTTTATTTAAAAAAGTGAAAGTAAAAAGTGCAAGAGGAACATTTTGCTTGTTTAATTGACCATAGATTTTCCTAGCAATAACTTGCGGCAAGATAACAGACCTCTTCAAGGTCATATGTCTGGGCATGGCTGGGTGAGGAAAAGGACTCAGGAAATTCTGGGTGATTGGCTTTTTTTAAATGAGTTTGCTGATTTCTTGAGGACTCATCTGTCAGCTGATGAATGTCTATTGTTTAACCAATGGTTCCTGCCTGGCTGACCTGGCTCTTAGCCTAGACTGCTGGTCCAGCCGTGTTTGGATGAAGGCAAAGACAGAGGACTGCCCTTGAGGGATGGAGCAGTAAAGGCATCATGTCCAGACCCCAGAAGCATGGCCCACCCTGAGGTCAATCATTCACTGAGTGCTCACTACAGAGAGAGCTTGGAGACAGAGCAGGCCAAGGGGCACCTGTGCTTATGTCAGGGCTTCACAGGCCCAGGCTGGTTCTCCGGCTGCAATATACCCCAGTCCCAGACTCTTGATTTGTTAGAGCTGACCCTGTGATTCCCCAAATTTGACCCAAAACAGATTTTCTAGAGTGGAAAAAGTCTTCAGATATCCTTAAATCCAACCACTTGGAAAAGTCTGAAAGAAATGGAGGCTCATGATGGCACCCATGTGTCTGTACTTTGTCATGACCTGGGGGCCTACGTCCCTGCACCTGTGATACTGCTCAGCATTGCTGTGGGCACTTGCGTAGGACTGCATGAGGCCTGCATTTTATTTCCAGAGTTGATTACAGGGCTTGACACTCAAACACTTGATATGCTTAGTGTTTCAAGGATGAATGAATGAGTCAGGTGACCTGCCTAAAGATACACAGGTGGTGGCAGAGGCAGACCCAGCAGCTTGGTGCTCCTTACACACACCCCAACACTATGCACCAAGGGTGAGGCAGAGGGCTTGTACCCAAGCCAAGCCTGCTGCGAGGGGCCGTGGAGGCATGCTTGTCAGATCCCTCAAGAGGGAATTGCTGTTCAGCTATAAGGAAAGTGGGAGCTGATAAACAACCTCAAAGACAGCACTTTCAGTGCCCGCCTTAGCTCTGAAGCCACGACCAATTCCTCTGGGTCAGCCCCAGCTTGCGAGAGCTCAGGGGGGCCACAAGGGCCTGGCCATTTGTGCCCCACACCAGATTCCTCTCACTGGCAGCCTTTCTCTGGAGCTCCCCAGCAGGCTCGCTGCCATGCTGAGCTGTGTGGGGGTTGGAGGCTCTCCCAGCACTCTCTCCTTTCTGCAGACTTTCCCTGTCCACTCTTATCCCCCCTCCTTTTATATTTTTCACAAGAATGTGTCCCGTCCCGCGGGACGCAGTTATTCGTGGGGGCGAGGGGGACCGAGCCTGAAGAACAATGGGTGAGAAAGAGAGAACGAGACCAAGCAGACTCTTTGTCAAGGTCTATTTAATGGCGGCGAGAGGCCGGTTTTTAAAGCTTACAGGCGAACAGGGGGCGGAGGGAGCGAGGGGGAGGAGTAAAGAGGGGATGTGTCTTTCACTTATTGGCAGATTGGAGGTTCAGGTCGTTAGCTGGTTGCGCCGGCGCGGGAGCTGCCGCCATCTTGAGTCTAAACAAAGGGCGTGGGCGCGGGAACGGCCGCCATCTTGAAGCTTCATCACGTGGTTAGTCGCCGTGATTATGTAGGACATACGCAAGCGGGGCGGGGCACATAATTTTTGAGCATTTTGTACGTGCGCTTTGGGGGAGGAGACAGCTCGGCAGGAGCCGAGGATCTTTTTTTGGCTTCCCACAGGAATGTTTTCAATAAACCCCAATAAATCTTAGCATTTACCTCCCCGAGGCCCCGACTGACATAAGCTGTGTGATCTGGGACAAGTCACTTAACTTCTCAGCCTCCACTTTTATTCTCTGTAAATTGTGGCTTCCATGCAAGCCTGTCTCATAGGGTAGCTGTGAGGAGCAAATGAACCCAGGTGAAGGGCTGGAAAAGCAGCTGGCATAGGAGAGTGCCCCCTATGTGTTAGCCAGTGTTAATGCTCGGCAATCCTGCTTTGCCCTTGGACCTCAGCTGCAGGTAGATGAACTGCAAAAGACTGTCGCCCTTCCGAATGCTGTTGGAAGCAGGAGAGAGAGTCCTACAGTGGCCAACCTGGTCCTCTTTCCTGGGCAGCCATGAGGGAGCTAAGGGAGGGTAGGGTTGGGGGCCAGGGCTAAGGCAGAGGCTGTTTCTCTCCTGGTGTCATGGGGAATGAGGTCCTGAAGGTGAAGAATGTCTCAGCCTCAGAGACTCAAGTTGGCTACCTACTATGGCCAGCTCAAGACCCAGCTCTCACTGGGGAAGTTGGCAAAGGTGAGAGCCACCCTTGGTGCTCAGATGCCCTCGGCTGCTTTCCCACTCGGATCTTGGTCCTCAGGTGCCCTGAGCGACTCACAGTTAAGATGTTGCCACAAGAAAGGACCAGAGAGTTCTATTCCCCACCCAAGCCCAAGCAGCCAGCTTTGCTCTCCCTCTGGGACCAACTCTAAATTTCTGGGGGGCAAGTCTGCCTGTGTAAAGAAAGGGGTAGGGGTAGATAATATCTGAGTCCTCTTCTAGCTCTGACCTTCTAAAGAAAGGCCAGAAACCACTTTTTCTAAAAGGCTAGACAGGAAATATTTTACATTTTACAGTTCACAAAGTATTTGTCATGGCTCTATAACTCTGCTGCTGTGGCACAAACACCTCCATAGACCATATGTGCAAAAAGGAGGGGCCTGCCTGGGCTCCAATAAAACTATTTACAAAAACATGTGCTTTCGCCTAAGGTCTATAATTTTCTGACTCCCATGCTATTGAATCACTGTGAAGATGTTCCCCGTGAGATCTGATTTTCGTTGGGAGGGTGGCCATTGAATGGTGGTTTCCTGACAAGCTTTTCTCTGCCTTCCTGATCAATAGCGCCCAGTCTTCCCTTTGGATCGCTGCTCCTTTTCTACTGTCTCCCAGGTGGTTTGGGTGTGATGAACTTAAACTAGACCCTAGCATGGGCCCTGAGGGGACCCAGTGAGTCAGCATAACCCATTAGCTGAGCCACAGTGATTTATTGGGGAAGGAAACTAAGGGGAAGCCATATCCAGTTTCAGTCACTGAGTTGTAAGATGTTTTCTGGGGCCTTCTCTGGAGACACTTTGTCTTCTGTAGGAATAGCCCAGAGAAAATCTATGACTGTTCAGATGGTGTTCTAGTAGCTACTGTAGTGGGAAGGACAGTGACGGCCATCAGAGAAAACTGATCTGAAAACAGAACAGAGCCAAGGAACTCAAAAGAAATGGGGCAGAGCTCTGCTAACAATGGGAGCTCCTGGATCAAATCATGCCTGAAGGTATATAGATCTCTCTAATTATTTTTTTTTAAATCTTACCTGCAAAGGAATAGTGGCAACAACCTCCTCTCACTTTTTATTTTTTTATTGTAAAGATGGGGTCACACTGTGTTACCCAAGCTGGTCTCAGACTTCTGGCCTCAAATGATCCTCCCATCTCAGCCTCCCAAAGTGCGGATTATAGGCATGAGCCACCAATCCCAGTCTTTAAACTCTGGAATTTTAAGCCAGTATGTTGGTATGTTACCTAAGACTAACCAAAGTGTTTTATCATTTACAATAAGAAATAATCTGGCTGATGCAATTAGGGAACTCAGAGAAAGAGGGACCCACTACGAACACCACTGGTAGGTACCAAAGAAGTGTATCCATGTGCCTGAATTCTACTATTGTGGATTAAGAAGGCAAAGAAATCTCAGGAGGAAACTTTTTGAGGGCAAGGGGTTCATCTTGAAGAGATTTGAAGTATGCCACACTGGCATGAGGATTATTTTTGGTTGAAGAACACTGAAGGAAAAGCACAGGATAAGCACTCCAGCCTCCACCTGTCTGCCTAAGCATAGAACATAAATTCCCCTTATAAGGACACTCACACCCTTCCCATGCCAATGTAACAAGGTTGAACAAATTTCAGTGACCCCTAAACAATCCTCTACCTTAACTACTAGACGTTTGGAATTGTTTACCAGAAATGGTGGATTTTTTGCAAGACAAAGGAGCTGAGTTTCTTGGATGCCAAGACTCTCTATCCCCCAAACCTATTGCATTTAGCCCCTTGTATACCATGACATCCCCAAGGCACTCGACTTCTCCTTTAAAAGCCCATGATCTCCCTTAATTGGAGAGACCTCCATTTAAGGCAGCTTCTGTTCTTCTGATAAGACATTTGTCACATTAAAAAATTCCTTTCTTCTTCAGCATTCCTTGTCTCTATCCTCATTATTCATCAAGCAACAGGACCTAGACCAATCTCCCCCTCACCTTGTAGTTTCAACAGCACCAGGAAGGGGATAACAACTTTGTCGCCAGAGAGGACATGGCACCAAGAAATGGTCTGCACCAAATTTTGTTAACTAGCTTTATCTACTGCTAGTTTCCCCATATATTTGCCTCCCCTAGAAGCTCAAAGTACTTTTGTTTTGTCTTGTCACTTCTCTACAAAATTATTGTTCTTTGTTAAGATGCAATGTAAGCTGCAGTTCTAACCACTCCTTTGAGGTATGCATCACTTTCTCCTGTGTGTATGCAGGATGCAGACATTAATAAACTTCTGTTTGTTTTTCTCTTGCTAAACTGTCTTTTGTCAGTTTAATTTGCAGGGCCCCAGTTAGTAACGCAGAATGTGTAAAGTAATGATTCACACACCCTCCCACCATAGTCTGAGATTCCCTAACCCAGACCTCTTGGGAGCTAGATGCTCCAGGACCCACATTTGGTCTGAAAGAGATGAATAAGCAGAGACCAAGGTTACAAGGGTGGTTTTTCTATCAGGTGGGGAAACAAAGCAATCCCTTGGGGAAAGATGAGGAGCGAGCTGGTCTGTCTCTCCCTAACCTTCTCACATCAAGATGAAAGGAGAGAGCAGGGCTGTCCTACATCAGGAACCAGAATAAACCCAAGGTGCTCTGTCTTGATCAAGTAAGTCAAGGGTGAAATAGATCTATCTGTTCTAACACCTTGCCCAAGACTCAGGGCGTTCCTAAGCTCTACCCCTCCCTCCCAACTCCAAAGCCCCAGCTCCTCCACCCTTTGCTCAGCTTTGCCTCCTAAAATGCCATACAAATTGTCAGGCAGAAGCTTTTGATGGGTCCCGCTGAGTTAACTACAGCCTGCTGCAGAAACAGTGGAGCCAAGAACAGGATTGTCTCAATCAAAAGGATAAAGGCGCAACAGCCAATTAGGCCTTGCAATATTCAGCTAAGTGTGCCAGATTAATCACAATTATTAATTATAGGGTTCGGAGAGCAGAGATGTAATTATCAACACCTTCCCTTTGTGGGAATTGGCTTGGGGGCAATAGAAATCTGAGAACCCAATCAAAGATAACTGAGCTCATCTTTTCAGCTGGGGGCTAGGGATGGGAGTAAGATATTTTTTTGGCTGGGGAGAGGGAATAACAGGGTCATTCCCAGCAAATTTGTGAGTGGAAACACCAACCTGATGCTGCCAACTGACCTGCCCCTGAAAGTCGTCCAAGTTTCGGCTTGCACTCCATACAGTGAAGGTGCTGGTGGTCAAGGTAGGGACTTGACTGTGTCCTAGCTTTTCCCTGATGGACCAAGTGAGCCTGGACTAGTCACTTTTTCTGGGAGGTCCATTATCCATTAATGTGGGATTGTTTGGAATCAGTGTTTCTCAGACAGGGGCATTCTTCCTATGTAGGACTATTCCACCTACAAGAACCATCCATGCCATGGGAGCATGTTTACTGGGAATTCCCACCGCTGCCTCTTCCTACCCCAGTGATCTGAGCCACCATGACAACCCAGAAGCACACACCCATATTTTAACATGTTTCCCAGAGAGACAGATAGTACCACACTGGGCTGATGTACAACCATCTGGTGGGCAGCCTTCCTAGAGAGCGGTGTGGCCTCTATCTGTACAGGGTCCTCACTGGAGAAAAGACAATTCTAATGCACCTCCCTTGTTGAGCTAGGATGATTGAATGAAACATGATCAGACTGAAGTAAGCATATAGTAATTGTTACCTCTTTTGAAGTATGGCCCAAGACTTTATTATCTGATTTCAATACTGCAAAATAGCATTTTATCTATTTTACAGATAGGGGGAAATTTTGAGCTCTGGAAGTTAAATAACTTGCTGGACGTCAAGGTAACAGTGGGTGACTGTGACTTTGGGGGGGGGGGCATGACAAGGACAGGTACCCAGTGACATTTGTTATAGGCTGTCTGCTGTGGGTAGGGAAAAGGCAATAGCCTTGAGCTTCCGGTGAAGATAGGCTGGAGGTGTGGGCCACATCTTCAGAATTGGCCAGGCTGCATGCTTCTCAGGCACTCTGTTTATAAATCTAGACTTGGGATCAAGGAGGTTGTCTCCTGCTGGCTTTATTAAGATTGTGCTAAGGAACAGGAAATGAGTGGCTGAGCTCCAGGGAGCAAGTCTGCCGTAGCAAAACTGGGGACGGGTGAGGAGTGCTGTCCATGGGCTGCACTCAGCGGCAGCTGCAGGAAGGGCACAGGCGGGATGCTTCTTCCATTATTGCTTGGGGCCACGAGAGCTCTGTGTCCTGGGAAGAGGAAGGTGATACAGGGGATAGTGTCCTCATACGCGAAAGTTCAAGTATTTGTCAGAGAAGGACAGAGAAGCTGCAGAAAGTTCAGGGACCCCCGGGGCTGGGCATCACAGCCCCTTACCTGCTAGCTCCCACTCCTCCTGCTAGCCTCTGAGCCCCAGCGTGATCTCCACCATGCCCACATCCACATCTCTGGCCTCACCTTCAGGCTGCCCCTTTCACCCACTAGGTCCAGACACACTGCCCTTCCTGTTCCTCTCCCCATATCAGGGCCCTCACACTTGCCATCAGTTCTATCTGGAATGCTTTTTACTCAGATCTTCCTTCCCAAGGCTAGCTGCCTCTTTCCCATCATTTGGATCTCAGCTCAGAAGCCTCTGCCCAGATAAGGTTCCCAAACCACCCTAGCTGAAATAGCCGCAGGCAGCCTGCCCTACCATGATAATTACACTGCTTCCACTTGCTTCTTAGCACTTACTGTAGCTTAAAATTGTTGTTTATGGTCACCTCCCACAACTAAATTATCACCTTCATGAGATCAGGCGTCTTGTCTGTCTTTTCAACATAATATTCTAAGCCTAGAACAGTGCCTGGCACTTTATATGTCCTTAGAAAGTATCAAATAAGTCAACAAAGGATGGCTATAGAGCATCAAACGACAGGGAAACTTCAATTTGTGAAGGGAGGCAAAACGTTTCTTGGCCTGTTTTCTGCTGCTGTAACAGAATACCTGAGACTAGGTAATTTATAAAAAGCAGAAATGTGTTTGGCTTACAATTCTGGAGGTTGAGAAGACCAAGAATGAGAGGCCACATCTTGTGAGGGCCTTCTTGCTGCATCACTAGATGGTGGGATGGCAAAGAGAGAGGAGGAATTAGCAAGAGAAGGTAAAAATTGCTTAAATAACAAATCTGCTCTCATGGTAACAACATTAATCCATTCATGAGAGCAGAGCCCACAAGAACTGATCACCTCTTAAAGGTCTGCTTCTCAACACTGTTGCATTGAGGATTAAATTTCTAACACATGTTTTTTTGGGAGAAAATTTTAAACCATAGCACACGCAAAACATATCTATTATCAAAACTAGAAAAGAGTTTCAGCCTAGGTCCAGCTGCTCACCCATTAGTGAGACAAAGAGCATTACCCAGGAAGAAAGGAAATTAATGCTAAGGACATTTGCTGGCAGAATCGGGAATCAGCTGTCTAGTCTCCCCAGTTAATGGAGAGTATGGGTTTTTTATTTATAAGAGGAGGGTACATGCCTTGGGGTAGGTGGTGGGGGATGGTGAGTCTTAGTGTCTGCCCCGGGGACCTTCAGAATGGAAATTCCTTTGTCTTGCCAAAATTTTGCCATTTCCAGGAACAACTCAAAAAGTCAAGCAGTTACATGTTATAGGGCTCTGGTCATCAAACCCTACTGCCCTGAGAATCTAAAACACGAGAGAGAGGATTAGAAATTTAAGGGTCATTTAAGTTTATTCAGAGAGCTGCTTACCCATTCATTTCATCCCAATAACTTGTTCCAGCAACAACTCAAAATTCCAAAGTCTCCTCTGAATTAGATGTGAGTGAGATGACGAGATGATCCATTGTGCTCCTCTTGCATCTTACTATGTGTGGTTAGGAGCAGCTGTGCAGCTTCTTCAATACTTTGCTTAGAGATTTCCTTTGCCAGGTATCCTAGTTCATCTCCCTTAAATTTTGCCTCCCACAAAGCCCGTGGGCCTGGGTACAATTCAGCCAGGTTCTTTGCCACCAACAAAGACGACTCTTACTTTAGCTTCCAGTAAGATACTCGTTTTTCTTGAATTCATCCGAAGGGACGTTACTGTCTGAATTTCTACCAACATTCTGATCACAAAACCACTTAAGTAATCTCCAAGAAGATGGAGAAAATCCCTATAGTATTTACCTTCTTTTGAGATCTCACCAAAATGGTCCTTAATGCTCCGTTCATGGTATGTTAGCCTTTTGCTAGCCCACTCTTTCAAATTCTTCCAGCCTTTACCCATTACCCAGTTGAAAGCTATGTTCACATTTCTGGGTTATTTGTTACAGCAAGAGCCTCATCCATCAGTACTAATTTTTTGTCTTAGACCATTTTCTGCTCCTATAATAGGATATCTGAGACCGGATAATCTATAATAAAGAGAAATTTATTTGGCTCACAGTTCCCTGGAGGCAGAGAAGGCCAAGAACAAGGGTTCTACATGGTAAGGGGCTTCTTGCTGTATTACGCCATGACAGAAGCGAAAGAGGGAGCGAGAGAGTGCCAAACTCACTTTTATTGGCAAATCTACTGCCCTGATAACAGCATTAGTCCATTCACGATGGTATAGTCCTCACGACCTAATCACGTCTTAAAGGCCCCCTTCTTCACACTGTTGCATTGAGAATTGTTTCCAACACATGCATTGTAGTCACATATTCAAACCATAGCATAGTCCTTGTCCTCAGGGAGTCCTAGTCTGAGGGGAACCCCTGTCTGAGGGAGACATGGCTCTGTCCTCAGGGAGCCCAGTCTGAGGGGAGACATGGTCTGAGACGGGAGACTTGGTCTTCCCTCACGGGGCCCCAGTGTGAGAGGGGAGACGCAACCCGTCCTCAGGGAGCCCCAGTCTGAAGGGAGACACAATATTGTCCCCAGGGAGTCTCCATCTGAGAGGGACAACACACAGTTACTTCTCCTGAGATAGGTGCCTACCTGTAGGAAGAAAATGACAAGCCCTAAAACCCTTAATGGATGGGGATCAATAAGCTCATGGGCTATGGACGATTTCCCGTGAGAAGCTGCCTCTGAAAACAGGGGACCCTACCGCTCAGATTCTGTTCTGCTAAAATCAAAGTTAATCAAACTGAGCGTGATCAGGTGTGGGTGGTAAGTATGTTTACGGACAAATCCCACAGAGCTCCCTGTGTGGGTCCCAGCACTCCTTCCTTTGTGTAATAGACAGAACTTGTCTGTTTCTTGACTGGAGAAGTTTATGGTCGCCGGCCGTTTTCCCTCTGTTTGGAATGCTTCCCCTTTGCTGCCCTCTCGGGTTCATTCTTCCCATCCTTTCCATCCGTACTCCTCTTTATAGAATCCGGGGTCATTGCAGTGTACAACCTACCCTGAAGCCCATGAGTGGCACCTACCTAGAGTTGTGCAGTGTACAACTTAATGCTGCTGCCTGCAGCATCCCGGAGAATCAGGGCTCCAGAGGCCTCAGAAAGTAGAGTGTAGCTTCTCCAAAATGAAGAAACAAGCCTTCAGTTTGGGACAAGAGTTTTCCAAGTTCATGTAGCAGTGACTTAATGACATGGCAGGAGTGTGAACCTGTAGATCTTCGCTCTGCCATGACCCAGCCCCTCCCTCCACTGAAGTGCTGTCTCCATATTCCCTTTCTTTCCCCTGTAGCATTCTCTGTGAGTCTCTGTCACAGCTTTCTGCTCACAGTTAGACTCAGTACATGTCATGCTCTCAGGTCTCCCTCAGTAAGCCACACCCCACGCTGTGGCACCAATCATATCATATCCCCCTCCCCAACCAGAGCAGGGACCCTCTGAAGTCTAGGGCCCTCATCCTTACAGGAGTTGTGTAGGTTGTACACTGCAATGACCCTGGATTCACAAAGAGGAGTACGGATGGAAAGGATGGGAAGAATGAGCCTGAGAGGGCAGGAAAGGGGACACATTCCGAACAGAGGGAAAACGGGGTAAAGGGCAATGACAGGGAGATGAGGAAAACCCCTGTATTTCCTGGCCGGGCAAAAAGCACAGACATCAGACACACTTGAGTAGAAACTGCGGCTCTGCCTCATATCATGGGCGGGACCTTGGGCAGTTTACTCAACCTTTCTTGGCTCTAGAGTTTTTTCAACTATAAAAGGGGATCAAAATAACCACCATTTTCCCTCATCCTACCCCCCCAGTTTAGTGAGGATTAAATAAGGTGATTTATGTAAAGGCACCAGGCACAAAAGCCCACACCATGGCTGTGCTTGCCCCTCTGAGACACTGTTTCCACCCCCCACCCCCCAGAGACTTTCTCAGCCTATGTTCTGTATGTGCATTATGGCCTTTCCCCGTGGAAGGCCTTTTAAGGCAGGAACTGTTACTAGGAAGAGATAAAATCCTTGGCACAGCTAAGCCATTACCAGAGATGTTTAACCAGCCAGCGTTTGCAGGCAGGAGGACACGCATGAAAGCGTTTTATCTTCTTCCCACAAAAAAGAGAGCAGGAGCTCCGCGCCGGGCTGAGATGAAGGCTTGATTTTTTTTAAGTAGACGTTTAGAATTCTACTGATGCTTTGCTAACTCCCAGTCAAATCACGACATCAAGGAAAGAAAAACTCCATTTTCTGCTAAGATATTGAAATGGCCCTTTCCAATTAGGCAGTGGGCTCCTCTGGGAGGGGAGCCCAGGCAGGCAGCCCAAATCCATCTCTGCTCATCTGTGCATCTGGGGATCTGTGAGCCCAGGGCACCACGCATATAGTTGTGTCACCACTCTGAGCTGATCCTGTGTGCCCTAAGGTGGAGGATAGGCTCCCAGTGGCATTCTGCCCCCTGTGTTTTCTACCAGGTTGTCCCGAGATGTCCCTGGAAAGCTTGTGAGACTTGTCAATTACTAGTCTAGTCGGTGACATGTTTTACATGTATTGGTTGTCCTGATCATCTACTTTGAATTAGCAAAGGCAAGACTCATAGAATTCCCCATGAGAGGCATCTGCAAACACCACCATCTACCCAGGAACCTCCACTCCTCAGTCACTGGTCCAACTGCTCTTCATATATTGACTTATTTAATCTTCTTGTAACTGTGGTGGTTTAAAGAATGACAACACATTCTTTCCATTTCTCCTATGGAGAGATGGGGTCTATGTCCTTTCACCTTCAATTCAGGAAGGCCCTGGGTTGGGTCTGCTTTGACCAGTAGAATGTAGTAGAAGTGATATTGCGCTAGTTTCTGGATCAGGCTTAAAAGGCTGGAGACTTCCACTTCTATCTCCTGGCATGCTCGCTTGGGGTGCCCTGGGATACGGTGTAAGAAGCCTGAGAGCACCATGATGGAGAGAGGTCACATGTGAGCTCTCTAGTTGACCATCCCAGACTTTCATCCAGCCCAGCAGAAGTGTCAGACAAGTGAGCAAAGCTATCTGGGACCTTCCAGGCCAGCTGAACATCACAGAGTGACCTCAGCTCGGTGAGGTCCATGTGAAGCAGAAGCGCCAAACAGCCAAACCTAGCCTGAGTGACTGACTCATAACATGGTGAGATGTAACAAAATGGCTGGAGTTGCACAACAGTAGGTAAACAGAACCACCACCTTCTGAAGTAGGCACAGTGCGGTAGGCACCATTTTACAGATAAGACCAAGACACAGAGAAGTTTAGTAGTATGGCCATGGTCCCACAGCCATTAAGTGGTAGAACCAACATTCAAAACTCAGCCTGGCCCCAAAGCCCACACTCTCACCTCCTCCTCTGAACCTGGTACTGACTATTCTCCCAGCTGTTCGGACACCTGTTGAACTTACCTATTGGCAAATCTGCCCCCCTGCTAGACGCAAAGGCTACTGAAAGGCAGGTACCAACTCTTTATAGCCCCCTTCCTGGCACAGAAGAAAAATGTTCAATGTTTGCTGAGAGAGAGGAGTAGGGTGGAGAGGAGGAGGGGAGGGTGGGCCTGGTTGGGATAGAGCCTGGACAGTGTGGAGGGGCACACAGGCTTATCAGAGGTACCCTGTGAGGACAGGCATGCTGCTGACAGGAGCCGCACATCATGGGGGGCAAAGGCCCCTTTAATAATTGTGTGGCTCTTAACTAGTACCCTTTCTTCTCCTGGGCTTCATGAAAAGTCACTATTTGAGAATAGGAGTTGATTTTGAAAAACAGTCCTTTTTTAGTATTATAGTATTATTTAGTTGCTTTCCTTCCTTTTTAAGCACAATCTTAACATAAACTAGAAAAAGAGTGACCAAGAAACAGACATCTCAGGAACCTGGACTTCTAGTCACTAGCTGAACACTGATTTTACCTCTGAATGTTCTGGCAGCCCAGGCAAAAAGAAAAATGTATTATACTTAAGAGTTAGTATATGGCTGAGGTTGGTTGGTCTCTTACAGCTAGAACCAGCAATCCCCAATAAGTGTATGTGCAAAGGATTACCTCCAACGTCAGACAGGGGGCCTCTCCACCCTCAGCTTTCAGAAACATGCACCTCATGTTTTCACCACTTGGATACAATGGTCTGCCTTGGATACAACAGTGCTTATTCCCATCATTTCTCCTGTGGTTTTCAAACATGCATTGACTGAGTTCATTCATCTCTCAAATATGCATCCTCAGTCTTGAAGCTCTTGTGTTTCAGTGCCCTCCAGATCTTCCATACCTTGTGGAGAAACTAGTGTCCCTGGGCTTCTTCTGGTAGTACTTCTCAAGAAACAAAAGGATTTTTTAGTATCTTGTCCAACAGCATTTTTCCAGGAAAAATTATATTTCCCACACTCTATGGAAATTTCCACTGGGTCCATCCTGTTTTCCGTAACACATTACACAGAACAATATTAAACTTACAGGACACAATTCCTAAGACACCAATGGGTAGGTGATACAGTTTGTGGTAGTGTATAAAAGGAGGCAAATGTGCTTATTTGGAAAGATGAAATTTCTCCTACAAAGAAGGTGGATTCTGCTCAGAGCATAGAAAGAGAAATTTGTTATTCTGAAAGGGAGGATCTTATTGTACTGATGTACTTACACAAGATGTTGGATCACATAATAGGCAAGCCCATTGAGATGTTCACTGTCTCATTAACTTCATGAGAGGGATCAGGACAGCAGGTTCTGAGCTGCATTGAGAGAATGATGGGACATCCACGTGCAGCCATCCCCCACCCTTGCTCGCTTCCCACCAGACTCTGTCAACTGGTCCTCTTCAAAGTAGACCCAGGGGAAATGTTCGATCTTAGGCAAGATTTATTTAGCTAGATCCCCTCCCTACTGCCTTCCTGCCTTCCCTCTGAATGTGAGCGGTTATGCACACACACACTCAATTTTATCAATCTCTGTGCTTAGAGGAATAATTTACTTTATTACCACCCTGAGTAAAATGTCAATCACTGAGCAAAGAATTATCAGACACAGATCAAAGCTGAAGATGAGTGATTTTGGAAAGCTGTCTATTTGAAGTATCCAAAGACTAGTTTCTGCAGGGTGGTGAGGATCTGAGAAAAGACAGGTGAGCTGGAGCACTCACCTTTCTCTGTACACACACCCCCTCTCCCACCCTCTGGACTTTTGTGCTTGCTGTTCCACACACCTGGCACATCCTCCTGACCTCAACTCTTCCTGAATAATGCCACCTACCCATTAAGGCCCTGATTATTTATTGCATAAGTCCCCCAAGGACAGGACCCTCATCTCTCAGCTCAAAGGTTTGCCTTGTGGCTTACAGTGTAGGCTCTGAAGCCAGTGGCCTGGACTTAGGCACTTGAAGGAGCTCAGACTGACTCCTGAACTGAACTGTGGAAGTTAAGAGCTGGCTGCAGTCACTGGGGAAATGGAGGCACAAAAAGATACAAGAGGGGCAGCTCCAGGAGAAATATAGGGGCCTGGGAGTGGGCTGGAGCTAGGATCCCACCCAGGATGCTCTCACTGCTTCCACTTAGCCCTGAGATTTTTCTTAGCACCAACTTCCAAGATCTTCCAACAATACTGTCAAAACTAGTATTCACTTTTCTTTTGATTGGTAAAGTAGGGTTCTGTCTCTCAGCAAACCTAGATAAATTCTGCTTGGTGATACCCCCATGGAGGTTTTGATTTGAGCCCTTCATGAAGTTCCTAGAACACATTACCTGCTCAATAAACATGTCTCTAAGTCAAAATCAGCCAAGTTTTCTCCAGTGCTCTCTCTCTGTTTCTCTCCCTCCTCTCCCAAAGTCTCATCCCTTCCACCTATAACGACTCCTTATCAGCTTTTGAAAGCAGCTCTGGTAAAGCTGCTAGGGTCAAGCTGTGTTTGCCAAGATTTACTTTAAAGTATTTTTCAGGTCACATACAATTGCAAGCATCCTCAATTCCTAGCATAATACCTGGAGCAAGGATGTGCTCAGTAAATAAATGTTGTATGAATAAGTAAATGAAGTAAGCATGTGTAGGTGAGAGGCTGGAAGGAATGCGGTGCTGCTGGTGGAATTTTAGACAGTCAATGAAGAGGGAGGGAGAGAGGGTCTGCTGGAGCCTCTGCTCTGGGGCACACAACAGCGGGAAGCTGGGAACCTCCTTTCACTGGCACAGCCTTGAGAGAGGGGTGTCCCCCAGAAACAATGTGTTGTAGAGGGGAGCAGAGCAAGCAGGCCATTTTCTCTTTGCTAGCTGCTGCCTGCTCTAATCTCTTTGTTATTCTTAGAGGGTGCTCTTGCCTGGGGGTGTGTTGAGCTGCTGGGGCAGGGAGCCAAGCTCAGCAGGTCGCCTTCAAGAAAATGAGATGTCAGCTAAAGGGAATGAATTAATAAAAGGAAGTAGACCCTGCTGACCTGGCCTCATTCTTGGTAAATCACGGATTTGGGCGTTTTTTTCATGGCTTCCTCGACTTCCACGGGGAGTACTAGAGGCCAGGTGTGAAGGAGTGGATGGAGTGGATGTGTGTGCATGTTGCTGAGGCAAAGGGTGTGAGGTAGTGGCAAGGGTTTTAAGTACCTTATCCCCTGATCCTCTGAATGTTGCTAATGAAGGGGAGATCCTTGCCGTTTTCCAGACACATTACCCTTGAGAAGCCCAGAAGCAAGTCGAGGATGATCCAGGACCTCCTAGAACCTTAGACCCCAGCAGCAGGGAGGATCCTTGACGTTTGTAAGGTTTCCCAACTTTTCCCGATGCTGATTCAGCACTGTCAAAGAACGCCAGCTCTGGGCCCGAGGTGCGCTGCCTTTAGTGTGCATCAGAATTACCAGGAGGGCCCCGCCCCTGGGGTTCTGGTTCCTTAGGTCCAGCAGGGACTGAAGTTTGCATGCATCACATATCCCCACAAGTCCCCAGGTGTGCTGCTGCTTCTGGGACCACACTCTGGGAGCCCCCAGCCTAGAACCAGCGTCTACATGGGAGGGGTCCAGAAACTGTGTGTTTCGCGACTTCCCAGGTGATTCTTAGCAGCAAGACAGTTTAGAACAGGGGTCCTCAAACTTTTTAAACAGGGGGCCAGTTCACTGTCCCTCAAACCGTTGAAGGGCTGGACTGCGGGCTCCAGGATGAGTCAGCTGCTAAGCAGGACAGGCAGCGGCAGCAAAAACACCCAGCGGGCTGGATAAATGTCTAGGTGGGCTGCATGTGGCCTATGGGCCATAGTTTGAGGACGCCTGGTTTAGAAGCTACTAGAGGGACACCTACATATACCAAGTCCCTTTTAAAATGCAGATTCCTAGACCTCGCCTTGGTTCTTAGGACTCAGAATGTCTGATGGGTTGATTTCGAAATCAGCATTTTAACTAGTTCTCCAGGGGCTTCAAAGCTAATTTGGAGTCGTGACCTTCTGAAGCCTCCTGTATTGCAAGGGAGTAAACTGAGGCTGAGAGAGGGGAGCTTGCTGATAGGGGCCCCACTAGAGATTGGTGACTAAGCTAAATCCCACAAAGAGAAAATAATCCAAGGCTAGGGTGAGCTCGGGTTCCTCTGAGACTCCCAAAGCCTATCAGGCAGGTTGACCAGAGCCCACTGAACCCTGGAGTTCCCTCCATGGGGCACGATCCCTGCAAAAAGCTGCCCCCACCCCAATATGTGGTGGTACCTTTGCACAAGCTACAGTATGCTTCTCCTCCTGGAGTGTTTCACAACTTAACTCTCTGGCTCATCCCTCTGTGACGGTCCTGGACCCCCAGCAGGAGGCACACTCTCCTCTGGATGCTCCCTGACTGGCCCATTTGTCCACCACAGCACTTAGCTGTGACAAGGACTAGTTTATAAAAGGATCACAGCCATTCCTACCTTCCGGGGTGGGGGTGGGGGTTCTGCATAGCAATTTACCTCTGTTGCACCAGTCTCAGGTAAGAGGTGGGGGAGAACACTGGGACGGGGCAACCAACAGAAGCGTGAGGGAGGCCGGCTGCAGAGAAGCTGCTGGCTGGGCTTCTGGAGAAAGCAGATGCATCTGGGGAAGCATTTTTCAGAAGGAAGAGGAGCCTAAAGGAGATTCTCAAGTTTTGCTCTCTGCTGTGAAAGGTGAATCCTACTTCATTCTTCCCTCCCCCCACTCCAGAGAACCTTTAGCAAAGTTGCCCATTATTTTCAAAAGCTTTTAGAGCCAGGTTTTCTGTTCTTTTTATTTTGACACTGTGCTACTAGGTGCCTCAGGTGGAACCAAGCAGGCCCATTTTCACCCCCTCTCGGTACTCTGTACTCTCTTTGTATTGGTTATTTATTGCTATGTAACAACTTACTCAAACTCAGTGGCTTAAAACAGCAATGGGTTCAGGCTTTGGGCTGCAGCTTATCTGGGTGATTCTAGCTTGGGATTCTCTCCCGAGGTTGCAGTCAAGCTGTCAGTCAGGGCTGAGGTCAAGTTAAGGTCTGACTGGGGCTCGAGGGTCCCCTCATGTCACCTTCTCCCAAGGCAGCATGGGTGTCCTTACAGCAGACCGGCTGGCTTCCCCCACAGTGAACAATTCAAGAGAGAGGCAGTCTGACGCAGCAATGTCTTATGAGTCAGCTTTGGAAGTCACACTATCACAACCATCACATTCTCTTGACCAGAAAAAAACAGCACTAAGTCCAGCCTACATGCAGTGGAATCAGGGTCCACCTTTTTTTTTTTTTGAGATAGAGTCTTACTGTGTTGCCCTTGGTAGTGCTGTGTTGTCACAGCAACTACTAACTCTTGGGCTAAAGCGATTCTCTTGCCTCAGCCTCCCAAGTAGCTGAGACTACAGGTGCCCGCCACAATGCCCGGCTATTTTTTTGTTGCAGTCGTCATTGTTGTTTGGCGGGCCCAGGCTGGATTCAAACCCACCTGCCTGGGTGTATGTGGCCGGCACCCTAACTAATGAGCTACAAGTGCTGCCTCAGGGTCCACCTTCTGAAGGGAAGAGTTAACTATAGTATAGACCGAATTTAAGATACTGCCATCGTAAAGTGTGTGTCTAGTCTTGGGAAACTGGGCAGAAAGCCCTGAAGGGAGGACCCGCGCGCATCCTCTCCTCTCTGAATGCTCATGCCTAGGCCATGTTTGGTAAGCAGGAGATGCTTACTGAACATCTGCTGAGCTGACACGACAGCCCATTTTTACCAAATGCCACTGAGAAGCTGAGAAGGGACAGAGACACATTCCCTGCAAGGGAGCAGCTCTGTCCTTGGGTATCTCAGCTCCGCATTCCTGCTCTTGGGCCCCAGCATCTCTGGGATACATGCAGCAGGCTCCGTCAGCCTGGGCCTCTGACCAGCAGTGCCCTCCCGCCTGCTGCACACCTCAGGCTGCAGCTGCCTCCTCAGCCTCCTCGGCCTCCCCGCCTTGCCAGGCTCCAGTTTACAGGGGCCCAGAGCCACATGAGCCGCCACTTCCACTTGGCGTTTGCTTCCAGGGCCGCGTTCCTTCTAGAAGGAGACAATTTCATTCCACTGGGACTGGCAGGGGCATGTCATAGGGCAGGAACAACCTACCTTCGACTCTGCCACAAGACGAATATTAACCAAACCCTGCCCATTTCCTCACAGTCTTCATATGCCCAGCTCTGCCCTCAAGGCTTCGCTGTGTCTACCCCCCCCCCCAGAATCTCCCCTCTCCTCTCTGCTCTCATGGGGAGACAGTGCACCATGGCGGGAGAACTCAGGCCTTAGCATCAAAAGACATGAACCTGAGGCTTGGCTCTGCCATCTAGTACTGGAGCAACTTGTGTGAGTCAGTCCCATGACCTTCCTGAGTCTCAATTTTCTCATCGATAAACGGAGGCCATGATATCACCTCAGGGTCTTATTTCAAGGCACCACTGAGAAAGCAGACAGGAGAGCATTTTCTGTAAGGCGTAGCACACTGCATGTATGCAAGAAATCCCTGTTTTTCTCATCCTCCTCAGTCCAGCTCAAGTTCTAAAACTCCCAGAAAACCCTCTTCACATTTATGAATATTTCTAGGAATGCATTTAGTCTGGACACCCTCAGAATTTTTTTTCCCACTGCTGTTAGGCCAGTCTCTGGTGCTGGAGTGAAAGTCTGGCAGGACTGCCCGTGTCTCCTCCAGGAGCGGGGTGCTGAGCTTCTGAGAGCGCCTGAGCAGCAGACCATGGGCCAGGGTGCTGCCTTTGGGAGCTGAAAACATAATTGCCCTCCATTTTCTATTCTGCCGTCTGTGACCCTGCTAACCCCCTTTAGTGAAGACCCTGAACCTCGACCTGAAAATTTCTGGGTCTTTAACAGTTCTGTGAGTTCAGTCTCCAGCTTCTGTCTATTCTGCTTCTAATGGCCACATCTGGAGTTCACAGCAGAGACCTGTGTTTCAGTCCCCAGCACTGTCTACTGTGCACTTGCACTTAGCAGGCGTGTCCCTGGGAGTTTATACCCCTCCCAGCCACCAGCAGACCATGTCTCATGCAGGAGTCTGGGAGCCCAGCCCCTTTGTGATTTGCAGTGTCAGGCTGAGGCTGGGGTGCTGCCTGAACTCACACCTTCCCTGGCTTCTTTTCCTTTGCTGTCCTGGTTCCCCTATTTCCATCCTGCTTCCTAAATACATCATTTGCTCATGAATTGTGCCCTTGACATCACTTATATATCATCAACTCAGAATCTGCTTCTGGGGAGCTGGCCCAAAGAAATCACCATCCGGTGCCCATCAGAAGTGAGAAAGGAGGCCCCGAGGAGCCACTGTCGGGAAGAAAACCATGTCTCTGTCCCTCCTTCGGCTGCTTCCTGATCACCATCAATACCACTACTGGGGGAAGGAAAGTGATTAATTCTCAGTTTACCTTTTCTTTAACATAACAAACTTCCGCTTTTTGAAGCTTAATTGGATCTATTCTTGGATGTGACAAAAAGTTAGTGGGAAATGAAACGGGCATATCAAGGAAAAAAAACATTCCAAGTGAATAGTTTAAGATCACATCCATAATTAATGGCATTTGGCACGTTTCCCCTGGAAGCCTAATCATAGCGTGGAATGTGCTAATTAGAGCGGTTTGGTGCGAATCAGTGCGCGCAGGTGCGCCGAAGCCGCCTCTGTTCTTTTCAGTACCGGTGGCAGCGGCGGCTCCCTAGTCTCTCAGGGTGGGCGAAGCTGGAATCAATGCAGGGTTCCGTTCTGAAACACCTCTAGTGTGAAATGGATTTCTCTTCTTTTGAAGAGGTGGACGTGTATGTGTGTGTTTGATCGTGGGACATGGTGGGCTGGAGCTGGAGAAACATGTTAGGTGAGTTCTTCCCCGCTGTGGGGAACATAAGAGAATCCAACAGTGCCAGGGCTGCAAGGAGGGGAGGTGAGAGGAGCTGACTAGCTCCAGCACCTGCACCCAACACACGGTGGGGTGTGCGAGGTGACCTGTCACAGGGCCAGGCGCTGCTGGGAAGAGGTAAGGCAACAGGGCATCCTCCATTTACTGTCCCATGTCTACTTCCCAGCCTTCTCTACCCTGCTCCCTGCCCCTGGAGGCTGAAACCATGCGCTCCACCCCCGGGCTGCCTTGATGTCCTACTTCTGGGTGGAATTTAGCTCCTGGGAGGCTCCTGAGGGAGACTGGAGGGAGGATGTGGAGAGCGCTCAGGTTGGTTAATTTAGCATCACCATGATAAGCCTCCCTAGATCTAAGCTTCCAGTTCTTGTTGGGCAACTTTTAGCCCATAGCCTTCTCTGCCTCAGTCTAGTGACCCCGGCTTCTGGCTTGGGTCTGACTCTTACCAGCCTGGCCTACAGTACACCTTCTTGTGGTGTCCTAATCTGCCCACACCTTTGTTAACAGCCCTGTTATTTCTCAAATGATCCTAATTGAAGGGTGACATCCCTAAACAGCTTCATCAGGACACTGATGGAAATGGTAAAAAATAACTATTTCACAAGAGTGATATTGTTTTTAAATAATTGAAAGCCTTTCCCTTAAAGATCAACGTTTTGGTAAATAGTCACCTTCTTTTGAAGGGAAATATTTATAAAATACATCCCTTATGCCCCTACCATCTTAAAGAGAAGTAACTACACATGATTTGAAAACTACCCCTGGTAGTTCACCTGAAAGAATCAGACGGATTCTTTTCTTTCAAATTGAATTATGGGTCACAAGTGTCAATTAACGTCCTGTGCTGGGCCCTGCAGACCTTGGGGACTGGTATGAACTGAATTGTGTCCCTCAAAATCATGTATAAAAGCCCTAACCCCCAGTGTGCCTGTATTTGGGTCCTTAAAGAGGCAGTTATGATAAGTGAGGTCATAAGGATGGGACTCTGATCTGACAGCACTGGTGTCCTGTAAGAGAAGGGGGAGGTCCCAGAGCTGTGCGTGTGCACATGTGGACGTGCATAGAACAAGGCCACGTGAGGGTACAGCACGAGGCCACCGTCTGCAAACTAACTCTGTGGGTTCCTGGACATCCACCTCCAGAACTGTGAGAAAGTAACTGTCTATTGCTTAAGCCACCGGTCCCTGGTAGTTTGTTCTGGCACTCTGAATAGCCTAATGTAGGACAGCTGTCTGCCTTTGCCTTAAAAACGTCCATATTTCAGTGCCCTCCTGACTTGGGTTTTACTTTCAGCCGGTTGTTACCTCTTGCTGCTGGCGGAGTTGCTAACTTTAGCAGAACCGTTCCTTTCCTACTCAGATGTTACTTGCTCTTTACTAGTACTCAAATGGAATGTGAGGCCAGAAAACTCAAGTTTATTAGAATTACATACAAAGCGAGAGGTAATGGGTTTTGAGTAAAGGTGTGAATTGCTCTTCCTTGAGTAGTGCCTGGATTTCAATGCATAGACTCGATCTTGAGGACTTTGTCAATGCCCAGAAAACATCTATTTTCTTCCTCTGAACTACGTGTTGTAGTTCCGGAAGCTGAGGTTGTCAAATCAGTGGCTTAAGGTAATTGTGATGACCCTATACCTTCTCTATTTTCTTTTATGATCTCAACTAGATCGAATACATGAAACTCTCGACTTAATCTCAGGATCTTCTGGATTGAAATTATTGGAAACTTGGCTTCTGGGCCCTTTGTTATGTGCCCATGGGTACGAGAGAGGACTCCGGGGTCATTTATGCCAATGGGTGCCCAGGGAATTTGGCGATCGGGGTCTGTGTTCACCACCCTTTGTACTGGTGTGGATGGCCCGGCAGCCAGTCGATAGGTGCCGATTTTATTAGGTGTAATGGTGCACACAGCTCCCCTCCAGCCCCTTTGGCTTGTAATGCTCATCGGCAGAGACAGCTAATCGATCGTTGTTCCTCACCAACCCCATAGATATCGATTCAGGGCTCGGGAAGACTTCATAAGGAGTCGTCGGGGGGATTCTTTCAGTTCAAATTGAATTGTGGGCCATTAAATCTCTTTAGTAAAAGACTGCACCTCATATCATATGCCAGTGCCCCTTCTGAATTTTTAACCAGCACCGCCTCCAGAGAACATCCTGCCTTTGCTAGAGCCATCTCAGCAGGGCTCAGGGTTTTCTTTCCCCTGGCAGATCTGGTTAATTATTATAGATTTTCCAGCAGGTAAAAATAAAGCTTTGTTTTCCTAGAAAAAGAAAACCAATTCAGGTGGTTCTGCCTAGAGAAATGAAGGGGGAAGTGGGGAAGAAAGGAAGAAGAGAAAAAGAGAGTCAGACACGGTGCCTGTGTCTCAGAGAAACCTCACCCAGACGCCACAGGCGTGCACACACCTGCATCTTGACACACACAGGCCCAGACATACCTGTAAATAGACACATTCAAACTCACATGTTCATGTGCACATATACAGTCATGTATACCCAGAAACATGTGTGTGCACACTCAAACGTGCATACTTCTTCCCGCCACCCATGTTTACTCTTAGTGACTTGTTGAGTGTCCATCACTGTTACTCTGTGCCATTACCCCAGTTATCTATTTTCTCCCAAACTTGGTATTCTCATCTATAAAACCAGAGGCAATGATTCTATAACAGCACCATTGTGCAGAATAGTCCAGGGTGAAAATCCTCTGGCACAAGGTAGATAATAGGACATCCGGCCCCCCTGCCTGCAGTCTTTGGTGAGGTCTCCTGAGATCCAGTGAAGGGAGGGGCTTCTAAAGCCCTTACTTTATCAGTGAGGACACCAAGGCCCAGAGCCAGGACATGCCTTGTCCAAGGTCACCTGGTGAGTCAGTCACACACTGGGATTAGATTCCTGGTCCACTTCCTTCGGATCCTATTTCTATTGTGCTACCCCTTTCTGGAGGATTGAGAGGCTCCACTAGCCTCATCCCCAACCCCAACAAGGTTGTTTTTTATTCACAACTCACATTTGTGTAGATTTTACTCTTCACAAGGTAATGGATAATTAAAAATTGTAATCCTAAGAGATGCTCTCCTGGGCCTTTCATTGGCCCCTGTGCCCACAGTGAAAGGAACAGAAGCCAGAAAGTAGGCCTCATGTGACATGAAGATGTCACTCTTGAGTCTGACATTCCCAGCCTGGTGTGTGCCTTTTGAGGGCAGGGTCTCCTGGAAATAGCCTCAGGAATGCCCCTTGCCTACGAACAATCACTGATTTAAGCAAAGGATCAATGCACTGTAGGGCAGGTCCCAGCAGAAGCTGGAAACCAGGGACCAGTGTCTGAGGACAGACTCAACAATAAAACATGCCGTCAGTGCTGGATGAAGAGCCAAGGTCAGGAACCCATGGATCAGAGGCAGGACTATAACTTAATTCAGTAAATACTTGCCAAGCCCTGTCCAGGAACAGTTCATAGCACACACAGGGTATGAGGCTCTGACCTGGCAGAGCTCATGTCAATAACATGTGAGCATTCTCCACATGCCAGGTACTACTGTAACCCTTTCTAGGATTCACTCATGTAATCTGCAGGATAACTCTGAAGTAATGCCTGTCATCATGCCCAACTCATAAGTGAAGAGACTAAGGCAAGGAGAGCTTAAGTAACTGAACCATGTCTTCAGTCCTTGACAAGCCTGAGTCAAGGACTTGAGCACAAGTAGCTTATTTAGGAGGTGATCCCAAGAGTCAGCGAGGGGGTAGGGAAGAGAAGAAAGCCAACAGCTTGTGCATTAAAGAGCAGATTACCAACTAGAGCTTAATCCTGCCTCTCAGGATTAGGAGCCCATGCAGAACATGAACCTGGACTTCATGTGCCTCCTGGGGGTGAGGGAGCTGAGGTATTTATACCTTGACTCTCATGGATCAAGGGTTGAGGGCTACTTTTGGGCTATTAATTCCCCAGCTCTTCTAGCCTGCCATCAACAGGCAGAGAAAGCTATAGAGGACAAAGAAAGACTTGAATCAAATAGGCAAAGAGCAGGTTACAGGAGGCATTTGGAAGCCCGCTGGTATGCACCTGAGGTGATACAGGTGTGGCTCTGACAGTGTGGCCACCCCAACCTTCTAGATGGGAAAAGAGGACAGGGATCCTTATTTGTGGCTCACAAATCAAATCAGGTAGATGCAGGGGGATCGGTGATTCAAGATCTGAAATATCTGCTCTAACCCATGCACTTCCCCAAGTCCTGACATAGACCACACATCGTCAGGCCTGAATATGGGCAATTTAAGTTCAAAGATGAAGAAAGAACTCACTTGACCCAATGGCTTTACCTGCTTGCCCCCCACACCCACCCTTGGCTTTGAGTAGTGTGATGGACTCTGTGAATTGCATCTCATGTATGTCCCTTTTGCTTCTCCCCTGACTAGGGGATTCCGGAATGAGGAACCACCACTAGGTAAGGCCTGGAGGCAGGAGGAGGAAGGGCCTGAATATCCCACCTGCTAAGAGATGCTCCCCCAGAGTTTAAGCCTCACAGGCTAGAGCAGCATCCCTGCCTGGGGAGCAGGGAGACCGAGGCCATGAATATGTATATCCTCGTTTGCTCAGAATTGGTGTAACTGGGCCGTTCTGTTGGTTAAGTATTGGGAAATGCCAATGGAACGTGAAGAAAAGTCAATAGACATATGTAAAATGAAATTGTTACCCTGAAAATGATTTCCCCCCAAGGCCTCAGGAAACTGTCGCCATCAAGGAAAGAAATGTGCCTCTGCTGAGCCTGGAAACTCTGCGGGCGGAGGTGGCAGTGCGGTCCTGCCGTGCCTCCATCCTTCCTCCTCTCAGCAGTGATTTGTCAGTCCCCAACTTAGGAAACAGTGTCGCCATGCCGGGAAGGTGGATGTTGGCACCAGCATAGTCACAGTGACTGGATGCCCCAGGAAAAGCTCAGATTTCTTTTTGACCCAACATTATTGTTTTCTGTATTCTAAGCTTTGGCGGCACAGAGTCAAACCTTATGGAGACCACAGTTTCCTCACTTGTGAGGTTGGAAATAATAATGCCTCCCAGAATTGTTGTTTTTCCATATGAAATGCAGCACATGCTTGGCCTGGGGTGTCAGCGTAACCATTTACCACTTGCATGTATTCGTCTGTCTTCCCTCCGGAATGCGAGCTCCTGAGGGAGGGATGCTGCTGTGCTATTGGCTTGCTTACTGTGCAGGTGACGGCACTTGGCAGAGTGTAGGTTCTCAGGAAGTAGTGAATGAATGCATGAGTGAATGAGCGGCACAACTCCAGATACACAGTAACTTCCCGATTTATCACTTCAGATTTTAACCCCAGATTAGGTAAAGTACACCGTATCTTCTCTCAACATCCTTCATGATCGTATTGAAGAACGCTCTGTATAACCATTTGTTTAATAGCTGTCTCCCCTATTGGAACAGAAGCCCCATGAAGGTAGAGTCCTGTTTCCCACCTTCACTGTGCTGTCCCCAGGGCTAGGACTGTCACAGAGTTGGTGCTCAAAACTGATGGAAAGTGGGAGAAGAGGAAGAAGGGAGGGAGGGAAGAAGAGAGGGAAGGAGCACAGGAATATAAAAAATGGGACTGAGTCCTAGAAAGCCACAAGGCACCAACCCTGAGTCCCAGACAGTGCTTCCATTGTGCTGGAAAGGTGGGGTGTTTGGCTTGGTGGGGAGCTGTTCTGCAGGAGTGAGCCCACGGGAGGGGTGAGGAGGCTTGCTACAGTAGCAAGGGCTCTGTGAACTCTTTCCTGCTCTGTGTCCAGCCTGGGACACTGTTCCTGCCTCAGCTGCTATGCTTTCCCAGGGAAAAAGGTTATGGATCACTGATTACTGTTAATGAATCTGACCTCCAGAGGGACTTCATTTTCTCCCTGCAAAAGTCATTCTTTTCCTGAGGCTGCTCTGATAGCTTACATGAAGAGGGGGAACCAGAGGGCCCCAGGCAAGTGATCAAGGGAGACCCCCTGTACCCCAGTTCCCTACAAGCCTGTGACAGCTTGGAGCACCCTGGGTTGCACTTAGAAAAGGCACAGAACATCTCTGTTTGTCTCTTGGTAAAAAAGCAGTGGTTTCCACCTTGTAATTAGGATTATTCTGCTTGGTGTGATGTTCCTTATAATCACCAAAGGGTAAGCTGGCTGTTAGCACAAGGCAACACGTTCATCCTTGCAGATGTACTTAAGGGAAGAGTCATATAGTGATGTGCTTGCATTGCTAGTAATAATGATTTAATAAGCTTAAAACCAATATTCAGTTATTAGTTGTAAGTAGGTTAGGAATTAAGAAAATGATTGCAAATGATGGACAAAAGGGAACAGAGACAGGAAGGAGGTGGAACAGAGAAACTCAAAGCCCAGTGCAAAATGCACCGTGGAAGGCCTCGCCCCTTTAAGACTCTAGAGCAGCGGTTCTCAACCTGTGGGTTGCAACCCACAGGAACTGTATTAAAGAGCTGCCTTAGGGAGGTTGAGAACCATTGCTCTGGAGGCTATCTTACTGAAACTTCACCCCTCCCTCAGCAGGACTCCGCTGTGAGGTCAGGGAGCAGGCAAGGCTCTACCTGGGGTGGGCGGAGCTGCCCTCTCAGGGAGAGTGAGTGTTTTGGGGGAGTTAGGGAATGCAGAATATTTAAAGAGAGCACAAGTTGCTCAGGACTAGAGAAGGAGAAAAATATCTCCTTTCTTCTGTCACGTTGGTATGGTTGGAAGCATTGGTCTGTCCGAGTACAGGGTTCTTGAGTGTTACTTGGCACTCCTGTGATTCATGTGCATGGCCTAACTGGGGCCTTCTCTGACAGCCTGCTCCTGGACTGTGTTCCTTGTCCCATGTTCTGTTTGTGTTAAGATCATAAATAACTTACAGCAATAATAGTAAAAGGTATACCAATCTAATTAACATAGTTAAAGAAAATATTTAGTTAGAAAATGCAAGCACAGCAGGAACCATGATGTAACTTTTAGCTTTCCTTTATTAGATTGATGATTAAAACGATGGTGTATGAAATAAAAATGGAGCTAGCCTGGAGCAAGAGGCTGTCTGCCGGCCCTCACAGTGAGGGCAGACAGACTCCTGACCCAGCTTAAACTTTCTCTTGTGTCTTGTCTTTTTTTCTCCTCATCCTCTCCTTTCCACCAGCCACCAGAGGGAAAATCACAGCATAGTTTGGGGCTGGTACCCAACACATCCTAATACACACAGGCAGGAAGGAAGGGGAGAGCAGAGCAAGCAGGAATGAGCAGGTTCCTGATTCAGCTACAGCACTTGTAGGCATAACGGGAGGGGAGTGGTGATCTTCTAGGCAGAGAGGAAACTGGAAATGGTCAAGGTAGGTGAGTGGGATAGCTACTGTCCTGGAGGAAGGAGCAGGGACACTCCTAACACTCGAACCCCCATCTGAAGGAAGACACAGCCCTATCCTTGACGAGCCCCAGTCTGAGGGGAGACATGGCCCTGTCCTCAGGGAAACTCAGTCTGATACGGGAAAGACAGCTTCTGGCCTCAGCAAGCTTCTCATATGATCCAAGATTTGTGATTCCTACTCTCAGCAGTTCAAGTCTGATGGCAGTGGGGTATAGCTCTTGTTTTTAGAAAGCTCTTTATCCAATGAGGGAGAAATAGGCCTTGTTCTCAGAAAGCTCTCAGTTGATGAGAAAGACAGATCTCTTGGTCTCACGGGGTCCTCTGACTAATGGCAGAAGGAAGTAGACCCCACTGAGGACCTGCTGCATGTCCAATGGCACGCTGGTTGCATGCACCTGCTCATTTAACCCTGTGGTGAAGCAGGACTACAATTGCTGGACTGCAGGGAACACCATTCACATGGGACAGAAAGAGGGTAGTAACTGTGATAGTACACCACCGACCCAGGTAAGCACGCCTTCTCACAACTTACAGGGGAGAGAGGGCACAGAGAGGCCGAGCCCAAGGACTCACAGCTGAAAAGCATAGAATTGGGATTTAAACACAGGTTTTCTGGACTCAGGGCAAGTGCACCTTGGATGGCTCCTCATCTGTGAGGGAATGTGGAACTGTGGCCCCTACACATCCTGGGTTGTGGCCTGAGTTATCCTATAAGCAGAGTGTAGGACAAAGGCTAGTGCGTAGTGGCATTCACTTGGGAAGTGATCCCAGGGAGTAGAAGGAGGAGGGAAAGGGAAATGAACAGGGAAAGCAAGAAAGCTAATCCAAGTTTGCATGATTAAACTTGGGCCATTGGTGCCTGACCTACTAGTATCTCTAGGGCTTTGTGTAATACGGTCTCACCACTATATGCCCTGGGGAGGAAAGGGAGAAAAAGTTATCTGGCCCCCTATTGACCAAGAGTGACCCGTACTTAGTGACCTGTACTTCCTGGTTGCAATTGCCTGAGTACTAAGCAGGTACCCCTGGGATCCCATGCTGCGTCATCAGAGAAGCCCTGGACAGGAAGTGAGAGGACAGGGCACAGCCAGAGGTGTGCGGTTATCAGGCTGCACCTGCAACAAGCTGGTGGAAGGATGTCTGGGACCCACAGCAGTGTCTGGAGGAGCAACACAGATAAGGAGATTGAACAGTGAAGCACATTTGATGTCTACTCCCCACCATCCCCTACCCTAGGCTGCTGGAACTCTGTGGGAAGCAGAGACTTAAATGGAGTTAGGATTGCAGGTCCCTAAGACCAATCTGAGATTCTGTGATGGATGCCACATATCAGAGTCCCCTTGGCTCAAAACAGTTGCAGTAGTAAAAATTCCTTGGCTCAGAATTTTGCCCTCCTTACCCACAAATGGTTCCAACTTGTGGCAGAGGTTGCTAGATAACTCCTGATTTCTCTTCCTCCATGTTAGTGATAGGATTCACTTCCCCCATGTTCCTTAGTGATAGGATTCCCAAAATTTTAGCTGGGCACATGGACTCCTGAAATAAAGTCTATACTCTGATCCTCTCTTGTAGGTGTGATCCTGTCACTATATTCTAGCCCATAAGACATACACTAAAGTTAGAAGAACTCTAAGAAAGTGTTCTTAAAGGGAAGAGTGTTCTTTCTTATCTCCTCCATTTAATAGCTGGAATGTAGATGAGATGGCTGGAGCTCCAACAGCCATATTAGATCACACAAAGGGAAGGGAAGAAGCAAGATAGGACTATGGGTCTTAGCAAGTATGGAGCTGACATAGCAGCTCCAGGTTGGTAATTAATTAGTATGATGCAGAAATAAGCTTCTATGTTGCTTCAGAGATTGTCATTCATTTGGGGTTTTCTGGAATTATGTGCATATGTGTCTCTCTTCCTACTGCTAAGAACTCAGGGAGGGCGGGGTCTCTTGCATCCAGAAGGAGGATGTCATACAGCAAGCATTTAGTGCTTTTTTTAATGAATGAATGAAAGACACACCTTCATTCCTACTTGATCCGTGCAGAGGTGAACTAACTTCTGGTCCCATCTTGAATGAAATTCCCCTCTAGGCTCCCATCTGGGCTCAGGATCCAAGCACCTAGCTGGGGCCATGTCCTGATCTGCTCAATTCTGCTAGCCTAGAGGCTTGGTGCGAGCCAGAGCCATAGGTGGGAGGCCTCCATTGGTACATGCCCCAGAGACAGCAGCTTCTGCAACTGGCTGAGGGACAGTTACCCAGATCAACCTGAGCCTAACTCACCCTTTCTCCCTCCTGGACTCTGCACAGGCAGTTCACTCAGGCTGTCATGCTCTTCCCTCTCCCCAACCACCCCCATTTTGCTTTCCCGGATCACTTTTCCCAGGTTTCAATGAAGAAGACACTTCTTCCTGGGAACCTTTCTGAAGCTCCACCCCATGGTAAGTGCTCACTAGGGCTCCAGTTTGCCCACTCTAGAAGCTTCTTCCATACTGGATTGCGACTTCTGTGAGGTCAGGGGCCGCATCCCCTCTGTTCTAGAGCCAGACACAGTGGGCTCAGGGGAGCTTGTTGAGTTGCTTATGGGCAACTCCCAGGAGCAGGCTTGGGAGCCGGGGTGGCTTTCAAAGGATGGAAGAGCTCAGTGCCAGCTACAGACGCCCGCCCTATGCCCCCAGCCTATCCCGGGCCTCATCCATCTTGGGCTCCCTCCCCTCACACCCAGCTCTCTCAGCAATGCCCTGAGCAGGACTAAGCATTTTCTGCTCTCAGTGACCTGTGACCAAAGCCACGGTGGCTAATTAGCACCCTGCTGTGTGCTTGACCCCTGCCCCTGCTGGCTGGCACACTCCACTCTGGCTCATTCTCATTTAATGGGCTCAGCACTGCCTGGCAACCTCCCTCCTCTCTCCCTTCATGTGATTAAGCTTTCAGCCTGAGGGTTGTTTTTTTCTTTCTTCCTGGTTTGCTTCCTTATTAATTAAGGCTTTCCTCGGCCCCTCCACTGACTGCGTTTGTGACATGGGACTGAGCACCCCTACACAGACTGAGGCACATGTGCGTCCTCCTCTGGGAAACCTGCTGACACAGGGACATAGAGAGGCAAGGACAGGGTGTGCACATGGCAGAGGAAGGACTGCAGAGAGCATGTGGTTCCATGCGGCCCATTGTGCAGAGGGGAAGGCTGAGGCCCACAGAAGCCAAACAGGCTATCCAGCATGGCTCAGCAATCTAAATTATCTTAGCCTGGGTTCCCAAAAGCAGAGTCTAAAACATGGTCTTAGGCATGGGAAGTACATTTTGGGAGGCAACAGAAATAAAGGGCTGGAAGAATGAAGCTGGAAGGACAGCAGACCAATGCAGTGTGTGAGGTGTCTACTGCTGCCGCAGCTCGGGCTCCCTCACACCAGGCCCCCCTGAGTGCTTGTGGGGTGTCCACTGCAGTGGGGTGCAGTGGGGAGGGAGAGGACTACATATTCCTTAGTTCCTGGACACCCTGGGCAACACCTTGTACCACTGTGGCGTTGAAATCCTGGTACTTCTTGGGCTGCGCCCATGTCTTTGGCTGTGTTTCTAAGCACAGCCACCACCAAGGTGGAGAGAGGAGGTGCGAGGGGCGGGGTGCTGCAAGAAGACACCATGTGCAGCTGATTCCAAAGCAATGGCTGCAATGGAAGGTCGGGCTGAGAGGCTGTGAGGCAGGCACACGGGGTATCTGACTCATGACTGAACGGTAACAGAGCAAGAAATCACGGCCAGAGAGGACTGTGTTTCAGCAGCAACCACAGGAATATACAACTTCCCTGCCTCAGAGAGCTTTATTTACTTATTTTTTTTCCTTCTATAATAGGAAACCCAGAGATAGGCAGCTGCTGGTGCAGGTTTAGGATTGTCAGTATCAAAGCCTGAGACTTTCTTATTCTTTTCCCTTGTGAGCTCAGAACGGCGACTGCAGTTCCAGCCATCATATTTGCATTTCCAGCAGGAAATAGCTAGAGCATGGTGAAGGAGAGACGGGGCAGAATCTTTATCAGGTCAGCCAAAGCTGTTCCTGATAAAGCTGTCCCACTACAACTTATTGGAGAATGTTCATAACTCAGCACCTCTCTTAGGTGGGAATGAGGGCTGAGGTAGCCAGCCAGTGCTAGCTGTCTCTCTCACACACACACGCACACACCTCTATTTTCTTTTCCCTTTGTAGAGGAGCTAGTTTCTGCCCCTGACCCCAATACACATTATTATATTATTATTTTTTTATTTTTTGCTGCTCCTAACGCATAGCTGTACCTGAGCGGACCATATAGGTTAAATGTTGGGCTTTTTCACTGAGACCAGACGGATGAGGAGGGATGGAGAACAACCATACACTTTCCCATTTTTTCCCTCCACTTTTCTCTCTCCTTGGAAAGAAGTCTTTGTTTGGGGTGAAGCAAAGATTATTTGAGATCACCAGTAACCAAGAGCCAGGCATAGTGAGTATGATCTATTTGTTTTCTTCTGGCGAGGGAGCTATTTTACCCCAGGGATGAGCCCAGAGAAGGGAGCCCGGAGAGAAATGGAATCTGGAGCTTCCACAGCTGCCTTGCATCTGCCTTGCAGACTGGGACGCTGCATGGTTTAGAGGTTCCTGCAGACAGGTTCCTGGCCACCATTCATCTCAGGTCTTTGGTCAAGTTCACAGAGCCCCACTAAGGCTCTCTCCAACCTCCCAGTGAGGCTGAATTAAAGCCCTCCCAAGCAGGGAAGGGCACTTATCTTCTTATCATTCTGGATAGCCTGGCAGGAAAGTCTCACAGTCACTATCATAGTCCAGGATCCCCCAAAGCCAACCCTGAGGTTGGAGAGGAAGATAGGCTAAGGATTGGAGTGAAGATAGGGTAGCTGAGGAACGAGACAAGGAAGGAAGGAAGCTTACACGGTTGGACAACTAAGTTCGCAAGGCCATCCCAGAAAAAGTGCTACATAGCTCATTGCTGAATATCCCTACAGTTGCCTTCGAGGCACTCCAGCAGAGCTGTTGTCATACAAAATCTCACAAGTTTGCAAACTCATGCTAGAAAAGTTGCTTTGCAGAGTGGACTAGGAGCTGGTGCACAGCTTCCCAGGGGAGGATCTCGAAGGTGACCATAGTGATATTCAGCAATGAGGTCTGAGCACTTTTTCTAGGATGAGTTAGAGAACTTACTTGTCCAACCGAGTACATGCTGTGCTATCACCCCCGGGACCACAGTGAGCACCTGAGACTCGGTGCCGCTAGAGACCTCTGGGAGATGTGTGGGACACACCTCAAAGTTCACCCTGAGGTGCAGGCAAGGGCTGCTCCCAGGGGCTGTGAATGTCCCAGAATTCTGGCAGCCAGAGATGGGACTGTGAACGCCCCAGAATTCTGCCCAGAGGTGGGCAGAACAGGATGCAGCTGCCAGTGAAAGGCCTCAGGTGTGGAAATGCAGGTGTTACCAGTTAAGAGTTAGTCTGGGAATGGCTAACACGGTCAAGACCAGGATGGGGTGTGTGTGTGAAGCAGCCATGGTGATTACCACAGACACAGATGTCCACCTGGGGGGCTGGAAGGGATCGTCTCAGTGGGGTGCTGTTAGTACTTGGGTAGGATGATTTTCCTTGTGGGGGACTACTGCCCTTTGCAGAAGGTTGGCATCCCTGGCTCACCCACTCAGTGCCCATCACAGCTAGTCCCTGTGACATGCCAAAGTGCCCCCACACATTTCTAAATACCCTCCATCCCCTGTTAAGAACCATGGATCTTATCCAATGCCATCATTTTCCAGACAAAGGACAGTGACTTGTCCAATAATACACAGCTAGTTCGAAGGGCAGAGCCGGGCCTGGAATGCAGGTTCCTTCAGTTGTTATGTTTGCTTGTTCCAGAAGAGATTGGGATGGGGCAGGACTCACTCACTCACTCATGCATTAACCAGGACATATTCAAACATCCTTTCTGAGCTCTAGGCCTTAGTCTCCCTTCACTAACATCTAACCTGGTGCCCTCTGGCTGTGGCTCAGGCCTGTCCTCATACATTCTAGTCATGGGTTGGGGGAGCAGTGGTGTCCAGTTGCTGCTGAGCTCTGTGTGAGGGGGAGTTGGCAGCTAGCTGCAAGATGGCCTGGCACAGGCTGTCACTGGGTGGGAACTTCACTTTATAATGGCACTGCCCCACCACCTCTCCTGCAGCTGACAAAAGCCCAGCAGCTGCAGTGATGGTAACAAGGCCCTAAGTACCTAACAGAACATTCTGGGGAGGCTGTAGGCAGCCCTCTTCTCATCACTGCCTCCACGCCATCCATCTGTGGCCCTCTCTCAGCACCTGCAGCCAGGCTCCCGGCCACTCTCCGCCCTCCAGGCCCCTGGTCCTCTGTGATTGGCAGCCCATCCAGGCCTGGCAGAGACTCTTGGCATTGGGTGCTATGTGAGTGTCATGCCAGCCTTGAAAATGATGAAGTGTCCCTGGCCACCAACCCAGAGGCCTGGTTACAGACCCACCTCCAGCCAGAATCCACCTGGCTCCCTCTGTGTTCTGCTAAAGGCTGGGACCAGATGGCAAATTATTGGGGCTGATTTACAGCCACAGCTATGTCAGCTGAGGATGAGGTGTGGGTGCCAACGGGCACTGAGAGAGGGGCCTTCAGGTCAGGGCTAAGCAGGGTAGGAATGGGGGGGGGACCAACGAAAGAGGGGCTCCAAGGAGAGAAAATGGAGCAAAGAGGGAAGGAAAAGCTCAGGGCCGCGAGAAGGGGAGGAGTGGGAAAATAGAGGCTGGGAGAAGAGAAGGAGGGGGAACTAGCACGGCCACTGACTGAGCCCTTACCATATGGCAGGTGCATTCTATATGCCAGCCACTAGCCACATGTGGCATTTTAAATTAAATTAAAATTAATTATAACTGTAATTACAAACAGTTCCTCAGTCATACAGCCACATTTCAAGTGCTCGGTAGTCAGATGTGGCTATTGGCCACCGCTCTAGATAGGGCAGACAGAAAGCTTTTACATCAGCCCGGAACATTCTTTTTTTTTTTTTTTTTTGAGACGGAGCCTCAAGCTATCCCCCTGGGTAGAGTGCCATGGCATCACAGCTCATAGCAACCTCCAACTCCTGGGCTCAAGCGAGTCTCCTGCCTCAGCCTCCCAAGTAGCTGGGAC